>JAHBCN010012936.1:25804-49404 GCA_019359885.1 Listronotus oregonensis
TGTAAATGGTGTCGGCACGTTTCATGTTTCTTTATTTTTTGACTCAAATGATTTAAATCTGTCACTCCAATTTGGGTCCACGATTTATCTCCGCCAAAAGTACACAAGGAAAACAGAAAAGAGCATTTTTTTATTGCATCCACAAATCCAATCGTTTCTTGAGTACACTTCACGATTAAATTGTCTTTTGTACTGTTTACCACGACTTGAGCCTTCTTTTTCGATGGAAATATCTGGTAAAGGACGTCCACCTTGCTTTAATTTAATTTTTTCTTCGTAGGTGTACTTTATAAACCTTTAACATTTAATAAATTATCGATAATATCCATCTCTAATATGAATATTAATCAAGGAAAAACAAATATAACGCTTATAACAGTACGCGAAAATTTTAGATTTTTTATACAGAAAACGCGGTACCGATAACTGCTCGAACAACTCGTCAAAACCTAATCACTATCCCTCAGCACTGCGTAAAATGCAGAACATATTCCCGTTAAAACAACGGTATTAAAATCAAAGGCGCGGGGAGTCGCGACGTCAGAGGCGAGGGCAAATTACGAGCACAGAACCACATTGTGTCGCCCTGCTAAATTTATATGGTCAAGCGCGTGGAGATATGTTGTTGACTACGTCAGGCCAGCAATGTCGCGCAGTTCGTTCAATGTAACTTGTCTCGGGGTTCGTTCGAAGTTACTTGTCGCTTATCTTCCATATCGTGTTCCAATACGTTTAACTTTTTTTTAATTAAACACAAATAATTTAAACATCAGAAACATTTATTTATTTTAGATTTAAGGCTTATTTTCTATTTTTTTTGGTGGTTATGCAGCTCTGCTCTTATGTACCAGCCGCCACTGGTAAAATCTATAATTCGCACTTTAACAAGTAATTGGGATCTATCCTATTTATTACTTTTATAAATGACTTAAGCAACATAATAGATGGTTCTCAGACTATGGTAAACTACGCTGATGATACTGATGTGGTTTTCGGAAGTAATGATGTTGACCAGCTCGTCATTGAAAGTAAACATTTTCTGATAATTTTGAATAAAGAAAAAACAAATGATGTTCTCTTTAGAACAAAGCTATTAAAAGTACAAAGACCAATGACGTTAAATAATGATACATTGCGCCTTTTTCTCAAAATACGAAATTGGTTGTACATCTTATTGAATTTTTGGACTGGTCATTTCATATTCAAAACCTCATAAAAAAATAAATTCTATCTGTTTGGTATTAGAGTCACTAGTTAATATATGAATGAAAAAACACTTAAAATAATGTACTTTGCTAATTTTGAAGCCACAGTCAAATATGGAATAATATTTTGGGGTAGAGATTCAGGATTTATTTGTAGTAATGATAATAATAATAATAATCTTTATTTCATAATTTGTTTGACATACAACAAAATAAAATGACGTCACGAGAAACAATACTAAATTTATTACATAATAAAATAATTATCCAAGCAGTAAGGTTTTTAGTTGATTAACATTTTTTTAATTTCAATTTTAAATGCCCTTTGGCTCGTTTTTCCTTTTATTTGTACCGGTAACCTATTGTAACACTTAACACACATATATTCTGGGCTTTTCTCACTTACTTGAAGGCGATGTATAGGATAAGATAGATACTCAGCTCTGGTATTGTAACTGTGATTAGTGAGTGGTTCAAATAAAGTTCTATTTCTATAACATCAGACATTCAAAAATGTACAATGCAAACATTGACATTATTCCCATTTGCCTGAATACAGTTCTACATGATTTTTGTTCAACAAAAATGAATTGGATGTTTCCGTCACGACCCCAAAAATTAATCCCGCATTTTAACAATTATTCAAAGTTGGCAAAATACATTATCTTTAAAGATTTTTTATTCATATACTTTGCCACCACCCTGATCAGATAGCCAACAGATAAAAGTTTTTTTAGTAACTGACCAATCCAAATTTTCATTAATATGTAAACCCAAAAAATTTGTGTTTTCAGACACAGATATTTTAATGCCTGTTAAATCTAAGTGGACAATATTCTGCATTTTTGACTGTTTTGTTTTAAAAAATATAATGTTTGTTTTATCAGAGTTCAGAATTAATTTATTTTCTGTAAACCATTTTGCAACTGATATAAAAAAAAATTTACTATCTGTTAGAAGCTGAGACAAAGTTTTATTTCCTATTAGTAGATTTATATCGTCAGATCGTCAGCGTAACTAACTATAGTTTTATAGGGCCTGTCCGCTGCAGAACAAAAATCGTTAACAAATTTTTCAAACAAACTAGGTCCAAGTATACTACCTTGGGCTATTCCATTGTAATTACATAATATTTGCGATTTATGTAATTTATTTATACCCACCATTTGAGTCCTCTTATGAAAATATGATGTTAGCCATTTCAGTACATTTCCAATTTTTTAATCAATATTACCCTTTCCAGACAAAATACAGTTCTACATGATTTTTGTTCAACAAAAATGGATTGGATGTTTCCGTCACGACCCCAAAAAATAATCCCGTATTTTAACAATTATTCAAAGTTGGCCAAATACATTATTTTTAAAGTTTTTTTATTCATATACTTTGCCACCACCCTAATCAGATAGCAAACAGATAAAAGTTTTTTCAGTAACTGACCAATCCAAATTTGCATTAATATGTAAACTCAAAAAATTTGTGTTTTCAGACACAGATATTTTAATGCCTGTTAAATCTAAGTGGACAATATTCTGCATTTTTGACTGTTTTGTTTTAAAAAATATAATGTTTGTTTTATCAGAGTTCAGAATTAATTTATTTTCTGTAAACCATTTTGAAACTGATTTAAAGAAATATTTACCATCTGTTAGAAGCTGAGGCAAAGTTTTATTTCCTATTAGTAGATTTATATCATCAGCGTAACTAACTAAAGTTTTACAGGGTCTGTCCGCTGCAGAACAAAAATCGTTAACAAATATTACAAACAAACTAGGTCCAAGTATACTACCTTGAACTTTTCCATTGTTATTACATAATATTTGCAATTTATGTAATTTATTTATACCCACCATTTGAGTCCTCTCATGAAAATAGAATGTTAGCCATTTCAGTACTTTTTCAATTTTTTAATCAATATTACTAGACCAGGAAAATTACCTAAATATAAATCGATTTTGCCAAAGCGTTGGAATTAATACTTTCGGTAAAATGTCTTGCAATATTGCGGGTTATCTTGGAATAAAAAATCCAGAGTTATACACCGGGCACTGCTTCCGGAGGTCATCGGTGTTATCTAGCAGGGCAAACTCTAGGTAACTTAGAGACTCTCTTGTTTCATTAAATCTCAGGGGCTTTATCCTCAGGGTCTAGGAGGCCCATGAGGGAAGAGTTCTTCAGTGCCCTTTTTTTTTCGGCTTAAATCTTACATGTCCGGGCCGAAGCTGGGCGATGCGCGCCACAGCCGCCCTATCATGTGCGCTGTTTACAAATAAAATAAATCCCTTCTTTTAAAATCTAAAACAAATTTCTATAACTTTGGGAGCCACCTGGGGTTCCTTTGCCAAAAGTGGCACCCACATTTTGTCCCGCTCCTCCTGGGTGGTTTTCTCCCTGGGCCAAAGTTGGTAGTACCCGGCCGGGGTCTGGCGGGGAAGAGGGTTCCTCCCTTTATGTTTTGGGACCAATTTGGAGAATGGCCGAGGCTGAGGAAGCCTGGCCTGGCCCACCCAAGTCGGCCCCGCCCTCATTATCCGCCTGACATGTACCCCTTTTGGGGTGATTTTCTCTGCAGGCCGGGCCCAGATCGGGTCGGCCGGGGTCTGGAGTTGAAGGGGAGATTTCGCCCTTTCCGTGTATCCCTTATTCGAGGGTGGTCGTGGCCTCCGGGACTTGGCCTAGCTCCTCAAAGTACACTATTCACACTATAGCTCGCCAAAGTTACTAAGCGCCGTACATCGTGCTTTAAATAGTTATTGAAACGGGGTTTTCGTACAAACTGGGCTTCATGGTAGAAAGGCGGGCGCAAGGTTCGGTCGACTTATCGGCAAATGCTGGGAAACGACCCAGAGCCTAAATTAAGGGACCCAGCGTCTTGACGGCCGAAGGGGTGCACGAAGCAACCGCAGCGCCGAAAGAAGTAGCCGAAACACCGCGCTCAAGAATTACCTCACCTAATTTGGTTTTACCCTGATTGGTAAGTCGGCAGCTGTTAAAACGCCATCGCATCATTAATCAGCGGAGTTCTGGCCTGCATCTTTATTATTAATTGACAAACACCAAAATAAACTTTAAATTAAATCTATTAATTAATCCAAGACAAAATACATTGCTAATTTACAAAGAAGATTGAAAATTGTTATAAAAAAAAGTTAAAACTTGGCCATTGTTAGTTTATTAGAAGCGAAAATTATCCCCTTATTAATTTGAAAATATTATTCACCCAAATCTAAAAATCAAAATAAGTCCCCATTACAAAATTATTTCCCCCATGACCAAGCACCCCGCTATTAGACGGCTGGAGAGCTGTTTTCTCAACGCCGGCACGGCCAGAACTGCCTCGACTCCGCGTCATCGGCAACCCTTTTGGCTGTAATACAACAAACATTATAAGACACGGTGGGTGGAAATTAGTGATGAGCGAGACCGGTCTTGGTCTTGCGGTCTTGGTCTTGGTCTTGCAGCAAGACCAAGACCAAGACTGCCTTTTCGCTTGCAAGACCAAGACCAAGACCGGGGTATGCAAGACCAAGACCAAGACCGAGGTGTGCAAGACTACGCAAGACCAAGACCGACCTGCGAGACTCTTGCACTTCTGCAACTTTTTTTGATATTGTAATATTTTATTGTTATATTTAATATACAGAGGCATTTCATACAGACATGACAAAAACTGTGTCAAGAACTGTCAAAAGAGGCGATTATTTAATAAGAAAGAGTTTCTTTAATAAAATCATAATTAAATCGATCACTTTGTTCTTTTAGTTCTATAGTTCTTTTACAACGATAACGAATAAATTTAATAACATGTTTCAAAAATAATGAGATGGTGACTCAATGGTCCGACAAAGCTTGATATCTCCGAAATCGTTTACGACAGAGAAAAACTAGGGGTACAAAAGTTATGGAAGCTGAATATTACTTTTATAATTATAATGTTTTTTTTTTAAATTAGCTATTAAGTAATGCGATTTACAGGGTGGATCAAAAATTTTCAAAATCCAAAAATACATTATTTTTGTTTCACACTGTAAGAGGTGGCACCATTAGATTGCTTCTTAAAATTAAGATAATGTGAAAGTAATGGATTAATATAAAATATTTGCCATGTGATAAAGGAATACTTTTTATATAAATGGATTGTAAAAATCATTTCCGGTTTAGACGGAAAAGTCAAAACCGAAAATAATATTTAAGAACCATCTACGTCGACATTGTTTCTATATAACAACAATTTCCAGCATAATATACAGGGTGGCGATTTTTTCTAAATTGATTTTTCGCCATAAATTTTTTATTTTAGGGGAAAAGCTAAAAATAAGGGAGTTTTCTTGAGTGGCAGTGGATTAATAGAAAAATTCTGGAATAGAAAATAATTTTACATTTTATGCCCTTTTTGTCTATAATTTTTGTATGTTTGGTTTTTCACCATAATGGACGATTTAGGAGATATCGAGCTTTGTCACACTATTGGGCCCCTTTGTATCTGCAGATTGTTTATAAAGTATTTCTACAAACTTTGTACGACAAATTCTTAACCAATTTAAAGGTAAAAAGTTCATATAAACTGAAAAGTTTTTTAAATAACTTTTTTTTGAATCAGAATATGTAATCATTACATATTAGAATTATTTTCACATATATTTCATATCTGGTTGAAATTAAAAGTCTTTTTTTTTTCTGCTCACACAGTAAACAGTTTTGTATTTGCTTTAATTTTATCTGCTTCTTCAAAGAAAATTTATATAATTCTTATCCCTAAAATGTTTCTTTATGCCACGAAATGTATAAAAGAAGGTTTTGTCTTAATTTAACCAAAAATATAGCGCTATAAAGGGGTGGAATTACGCAAAGGCTGAGTAGGCTGAAACCTAGGGCGGCAAATATTATGGGCGGCAAATTTACGATTAATTTTTTAAAAAATGTAATGGTAAATTAATATATTTTTTTAATATTTAGGGAATAGATAAAAATATCCTGAAATTTGTTTGATTTAAAGAATTGCTAATTAATTTTCTGTATGTTTTACTTTTGTTAAATTTGTTTAATAATTTTTTATAAGAATTACTAGTGTAGTTTACCTCCAAAAAATATTGACATATTAGAGCGGCAAAAATTTATTAGCCCATGGGCGGAAAAAAATTAAATCCGGCCCTGGCGCTATAAATAAATAAACGCCTTCATTAAAAATATGCTTTTTAATCAAATAATTTAAATGTACGTTTAAGATTAAAACTGGTATATTTTTAGATTTTAAAGCAAAAAATATAGTCCCCATCTTGATTTATATTTAAGTATTAAAAAGATATATTTTATTCAAGATTGCGTTCCAATGCAGTAGTAAGGTCCAAAATGCAAGAATCCGTCTGTTCAAAATCGTTTCCAATTGAAAAACCGTCCTTCAGCACACAAGTTTCATTTTCAAGAAGTGCGCCCGCTGCTGTATCGAAGCTACCAGAAGCGCCGAAGCAAGAATCGTGTAAAGTGCTATAACCTGTAAAGCTCAATCTACCTTTCTCCATTCATTACACTAGTAATTCTCTGCAGCAAACTGATCAAGGCATTCCTGTAATGGGCCAAACAACAACCAATCAAATTCAGCAGATGTTGCGGCATCTGCTATATTGCAGCATGCAACAAACACAAATTGTACTTTCAATTTCACCGTTTAGCGTCGTTAACTTTTTCTTAAATGTAATTAATATGTTCTTTAAATAAACTTCCTATTAATATATTATGATAAAAAATCCTGTTCCATTATTTTTACGGGCATAAGTGCTGAAAAGATACTTTTCCGCACGATTTTTTTATTGTTAAAAATGAAGGTATTTGGGACTAATTAAATGTTTTTTGTAACTATTCTATTTTATGTGTCATTTCGTAGCATTATTATTGAACTTTCGTGTATTAAAAACATTTTTTTTTTTTGATAAATAAGATGGACAAAAACACTTGTAGGAAAAATATTGTACCTAACTCTTGCGGAAAGTGTCTTTTTCGCCCTTGACGGCTTGCCGTCGCGTGCGAAAAAGTACCACTTTCCGCACTTGTTAGGTACATAACTATCATATTTACTCTAATATTTAGTTAAAGTTTCTTTTAAAAACCATTTTAATCTAGTTGACTGATCTGGCTATAAATAATCTGTATTTCTAAGGATAAGTTAAAATAATTAATTTTGTTATTTTAAAAAAGAAATTGCCTAATTTCTAACTTTTTATATTATCTTTTTTTTTTCAGTTTTGAAAACCGGTATTGTGAGTCAAGCCAAGGGGTCTTCATATATAGAAATTGGACAGACAAAAGTAATAGTATCCGTTTTTGATCCTAGAGAAATACCAAATAAGTCAGATTATAGTTTGAAAGGTGAAATATATTGCGAATTTAAATTTGCCCCATTTAGTTGTCCTAAGCGAAGATTGCATCAACAAGATAATGAAGAGAAACAGTACAGTTGTATCATGAAAAAAGCATTAGAATCTGCTGTTTGTCTACATGAACTACCCAATTTTCAAGTTGATATTTACACATTGGTTTTACATAATGATGGATCTGCCTTAAGTGCGGCTATAACAGGGGCAGGACTCGCACTTGCACAAGCAGGTGTACCTATGTATGACATAATTACATCGGTAACAATAGGAATACAGCAAGATGCAATGTTTGTAGATCCAAGCTTAACTGAGGAAGGTTTTTGTCAGGTTCAGTTTCTTTCAAATAATTATAAAAATCCTAATCATGGCATTGTTGTTCTTTCCAAGCTTTACACACATCAGCAGATTTGTCAGTTTTATCATTCAGGATATATTTCATTGAAAGATATTAAAAATGGTTTAGAAATACTCTCAAAGTCTTGTGAAGCTATTGTTCCTTTAGTACAAAAATGCCTGTTTAAAAGTGTTATTAAAAGTATCGAAAAATAGATTTACTTAAAATGTGTTTTATTTTCGTCTTTCTTCACTGACAGTACCTACTATGGAAGAAGTAGATAACACAGCAACACAAGAAACAAAAAATGGTCTGTACTTTGCATCTAATTAAAAGTATCAAAATATAGATTTACATTAATTTTAATATACACATAAATGTATCCCATCGTCAATCAGTAATATGGAGTTTCTCCCGTAAAACATGTTCATTTAGTATTGTTAATTATGTTCCCGCGCAGGCTGATAACCTATTGGATACAGGGGGTATCAATAAGGGGTGAAAGTGCAAAATTTTTGGGAAAAAAGTCGTCATCGATAATATGTCAGCCATTTTGGCCACTTAATGTTGAACCCTTAAGGTGTCTAAATCCAAAAGGGCTGACAGTTAGGTGAATACCGAGGGCAGTAAAACGGGGTCTAATTATCCCGAGCGCTTACTTTATACAGGGTGTTTTTTAATTGAATGTTAATATTTAAGGGGGCGATTTTTGTGTCCATTTTAAGAAGAAAACTTCATATGAATGTATCAGTAATACCACTTTAGATGTTTTTAAAAAATTTGGCATACATGTACTATGTATCAAGAGGCATTTCTTAGTGTACTACATTTTTATTATTTCCACCAGGGGCGTTTGTACGGAATTTGACCTGCCTATTTTGGCAGATATTGATGTAACGTCAATACTTTTGAAATCCCCAACTATTTTTAAGCAAAGTTGATCACTTGATTTTTTTCAATCCAATGTACGGTTTTCGCTTAAAAAATAAAAACCATTTCTCTCCAAGATTATAACAATATCGGTAAACAATATCACCATGCAAAGGAAATATCTAGATTAAGTTTTTCTAGGTGAAAACCGTGAGTCGGATTAAAAAAATATATGAGCAGATTTGATCTCTTGATTGTTTTAAGAAAAAGTTTGAAAAAAAAAATGTATTATTTAACAAATTTTAATCCCGCGCAATCCATTACTTTACCAACAATATAATATTTTTGGCGCACGCTGTACCTTTTCGAAATTAAAAATAGGTTTAAATTAAAAAATGTTTGTTCAATCACATATCTAAAACTGGTTGTAATCGGTTAAAGTACCTATAAAAAAGTATTGAATACACAAAAACGGTGTATATCCCAGAAAGTTATATTATTTTAAATGGAACACCCTATATTTTACGGCGGCAATTTTAAAAATTTGGATTTTTTTAAATGCAGAGATGCAATTAAATTAGTCTTACTCTAAAAGTTTTAGCTCTACTAACTTTTAAACTTGGTATGACATTAAGGACAATATGCCATAATAATATCATACGTATGTCACATTAAGATCGAATAATCTACAGAGTGTTTCAAAAATAATTTCATTTTAAAAATTTTAAATAGCGATAACTTTGTTATTTTAAATTAAACCCATATGACGAAAAATTAATTTCTCTTTCAGATGGTGTACAGGGTCTTTGATTATATTTACGTGGAATCTGGAGCCTTTATTTTTGGAAATAGATAAAAATGTTTAAGGTATAAAAAAATAATGAATATTTAAAGAGGATGTACAGGGTGTCCCAAACTGGACGCGTTCTTATGGGAACAACCCTTATTTGAAGGAATAGAAAAAAATTAACCGAGGTGTCCGGAGCTCAAATTTAATGAGAAAATTACTGGCGCTAACAAAACTTTGCTATCTCTTATCGTTTGGCCACTAGAGGGCGTTTCTCGAATTTTGTCGATTTTTTAAATGCCCTATAACTTTCTTATTAATAAAGATAATTAATTTTGATAAAAACTTTCTTAAGGCACTTTTTTTCGTAGAATTCATTGCGATAGGCAGATTTTTTACAGGGCGTTTAGATTTTCGTGCACCACCCCAAAATAATTTTTTTTATATGGACCACCCTATATATTATAAGATTTTTGAAAAGCTGGTAAAATTTCCTTAATTTTGATGTATCACTTGTTATGTTTATCTTAAAATCTATTATTTACGATTTAAAAATTAAAATAATGTGCCTACAGAAATCAATATTGCAATGACTAATAAAATGACATAGGATGCTAACATGTTATGATTAAAGCCATATACTATTTAAAGTTGCTACGTAAAAAAGCAGTAGGCCGTGCATATGATTTTTTTGTTTTAATATTTTAACAGCTTCTGAATAGTTGAGAATTGACAGTGGTACTTGATATTGTTAAATATTTTGGTATTTTTAGTAGAAAAAAAAGTAATTTAAATAAGTTTTTAAGAAAGGTTTTTGAAAAGTGTTAAAAAATGTATGAAAATTTTGAAAAGTTCAACATGCTTGAATGTTACATAGAAAGCAACAAAAATGCTCAGGCGGCAAGAAACTTGTATTTTCAAAGATATCCCGGACGGCAGCAACCATCCAGGGATCTATTTGCTAGACTTGCCCATAATCTTCAAAATTTTGGCTCTTTTAACAAACCCAGAGCTTAAAAATAAGAAATTCAAAACAAAAATGAAGTAAAAACTCTAACCGTAACACTTTATATGAAAATAATGGTACAACTTCCACAAGAAAACTTGAAGCAGAGACTGGCATATCCAGAAGCAAAAACTACAGGATTTTGAAAAAAAAAACAAATTTAAGCCTTATCGAACCCGCAAAATCCATCATCTTCTCCCTGGGGATTTTGATCGAAGAACTCGTTTTTGTGAGTGGTTTTTAAATAAAATACAAAATGAACCAAATTTTGCTTTAAATTGTATTTGGTCTGTTGAGGCTTCGATTAGTAGTGCGGGCATATTTAATCGGTTTAATGATTACACTTGGTCCCAAGAAAATCCCTATGCGACTGTCCAAAACGGACCATAAGAATGATTTAGCTTCAATGTGTGGGTGGGAATTTTTAGAGGACAATTCATTGGACCCTACATTTATGATGAACCGCTGAATTCTAGACAATATTTGAATATTTTAAGGGACCAGGTTGAACCATTCTTGGAAGATATTCCGATAAATCTGATACCCAGAGTCTTCTTCCAGCATGATGGTGCCCCTGCGCATTGTGCAAGGACCATAAACGATTACCTTAATGTTCAGTTTGGTGAAAATTGGATGGGAAATCCAGGGCCCATACAATGGCCTGCCAGGTCACCGGACATCTTACTTATAAAAACAATAATTTTAATAGCCGGGAAGAATTAGAAAGGGCGTTGCGAGGTGCGTTTAACCGAGTTCAAAATATAGAACTTATTAATGCAGTTAATGCTGTTAAAAAAAGATGTAGAATTTGCGTTCAACAAAATGGGAGACAATTTGAACATTTGTTAACATAATTTTATTTTATTTTTGTTTCGTTAATTAAATGCCATAAAATTTTATATTAGGATTAGGTAGAGTTATGTTTTTTTGTTAATATTGTTGGTTTGTTGTTGTTGTCGTTTGTGTTTTAGATAATTATTAATTTAATATATTAACTATAAGTAATCTTATCATAAAACTTTAGATCTGTTGTTTTAATCATAACATGTTAGCATCCTATGTCATTTTATTAGTCATGGCAATGTTGATTTCTGTAGGCACATTATTTTAATTTTTAAATCGTAATACTGCTAATGGTTTTTAAGATAAACATAACAAGTGATACATCAAAATTAAGGAAATTTTATCAGCTTTTCAAAAATCTTATAATATATAGGGTGGTCCATATAAAAAAATTGATTTTGGAGTGGTGCACGAAAATCTAAACGCCCTGTAAAAAATCTGCCTATCGCAATGAATTCTACGAAAAAAAGTGTCTTAAGAAACTTTTTATAAAAATTAATTATCTTTATTAATAAGAAAGTTATAGGGCATTTAAAAAATCGACGAAATTCGAGAAACGCCCTCTAGTGGCCAAACGATAAGAGATAGCAAAGTTTTGTTAGCGCCAGTAGTTTTCTCGTTAAATTTAAGCTCCGGAAACCTTGGTCAATTTTTTTCTATCCCTTCAAATAAGGGTTGTTCCCATAAGAACGCGTCCAGTTTGGGACACCCTGTACACTTAATTAATTTGCCCTATGCTATATATATCTCTCTAGGGATCAAAATATGAGTACTCTAAAACTGGAAGTACGCTTTTTTTGAAAATTTTAAACTTCCACTGTATAATACTATCTATTTAATACCATCAATCTTTTCTTATTTTGATGCAATGCTTAGAATAGCTACAACAATAATGTTTATAAAGTTATTCATAAATATTGACCAGTCTTGATGTTTAAAAAAATTCTAAAATATATTTTTTATTAATTCTGAGAAAAATATTTTATACCATGGCTTGAATGGTTAGGGTTTTTTATACTTAAAGCTAATTTTCTAAGCAGTGTGATTCGATATAACAGTAGGTATTCAAAACACTGCCACTTTTATTACATATTGGAATATGACAAAAAATATCTATACATCTTTTAGATATTAATGTAATTTAAGTATTTTCCAGATTGTTATGATGCATTTGAAACGAATTTATGATTGATAAAAAATCTCTTTTATTATTGTTATTTTCTATTAGTTTTGGTTAGTTTTTATTAAAATCACCAGCTATAAATACTTTTTTATTTTCGTTTACTGTATACACATTGCTTTCCTTTGTGTTTTTTTCCTTATCTTTGTGGCTATATAATTCACCTTTGCAGTATTTGGCTAAGTGAACAAAAAAGCAATATTTATAATACAAAGCCAAATTAGTGAATTCATGTACCGGGTGTCCAAATAAGAAAGGACGCCGGCTGTATCTCAAAAACTGAAAATTATTTTCAAGTTTCTAAAACTCCTGCGAGATGGCGCCACCGCATGGTAAATTAAAAAACCTATTTTTTCTCCAAAATTTGATAGTATTAAGTACAATTTTGATAAAATTAGCAAAAACTCCAAACAATTCTTTCAAATAGCTTTATATCTCACATCTTTTTATCGAAAGTGGTTTAAGCGGGATCGTCTGAAGAAAATTTAAAGTTCTTTTAAATGTCTTCCTTTTCGATGTCGGCTAGTTTGTAGTTCACCAACTAGGGGGCGTTGTTTAAGTTAAATATGACGAAATGATTTTTCATTTTAGGTTTGGTATCGTATCCACTAGAGAACAAAATGAACAATCAAAAACATGAAAATACGGTAATAAATGCCCCATTATTAACTCTAATCAAAATATTTCAATAGGCTTGAATATAAAAACAAGAACAAAAGATTGAAAAACGACATGACTTATTTAAGTTGACAGTTTTAATCCAATTTTTAAATAGATGTTGCCTTTTTAGAATCCAATCTGCATAAAACATAAGAATTCCAAATGAAGTAGCATATAACATGCTAGCAGTATATTTTGTATTGCCCAAATCCAACACAAATTGTCTTATTCCTATATGAGGGTATATTTCGATATAGCATTCGAAATAAACTGCTAGTAGTACGGAAGGCCATCGCAAAAAACCATGCCTATAAGAGAACCGCATGAAACATTTTTTTTATATTACTATGAACTATAGTCAATTCAAAGCAACACTGCTGTCACAGCTCAGAGGGTTCAAATTTCATTTTTTTTACCTTAAAAAAATTGCGAGAAATCGATTTTTTTAATATAACTCGAAAACTACTGATTTTAGGAAAAATGGTATATAGTCAAAATGAATGACCTAACAAAACGTCAGTTTTTTTATAATTTTTTTTGCAGGTCTTTTAGTTTTTAAGATATTAACGATTTAAATTTAAAATAAAAACTCAAATATCTTAAAAACTTAAAGAGTTACGAAAAAATGTAATAGGCAAAAAATAAGCCTTTTAGTTAGCTCTATAAAAATAGTTATATACATATTTAAAAAAAAATAAGTAATAAAGGATATATAAACAAAAAAGTAATTTTGGTCATTAAAAATTTCGCTAATAACAATATTTTATGGTACAAGTAAGTATACCAGCACCGATCCATTTAAAAATTAATTCAAAATGTTCTGTTCATTGAATGAAACAAACTAATATTATGTGCCCCGAGGCAATGGGCGATAACCTAGTGGTACGAATATTTTATTTAATTTTATTTAACTAAAATAAAATTTAATTTTTTAATTGAAAAAAAAAATAAGTGCCTCTTCCATCTGGGTGTTATATACCAGACAGGACGCTTAACATTTCTCGATTTTCTATGCTAATATGTGTATAGCTCATCGTTTAAATATTTTCGTTATCGGTATAAATATTAATATTAATATTTTTTTAAAGACAGTTACTTATTTATAATGATCTTAAAAAAATTTAATCATAATTTTAACATATTTTTTTTATATATCTATTTATTTAGTGCTAAACTTGTAAAACATTTCTCTTATTAAGCTATCTACTTCTTTTAGGCTTCAAGCCATTCTTATTTAAATTATGGTATTTACCCATTTATTTACTACTTTAAGATATGATTAAATTAAAGTTTAAACATTAATTTAACCGAAAAAAAACTATATAATTTTTTTTTTCATGTTAAAAATATTACTAAAATTTTCTTAAGATCATTCTATACAGGTAACTTTCTTTATAAATTAATAATATTATACAGAATGTCCGGAAATGACGATGAAAAATTTTAAGGTATGATTCTACATAAAAAGATATGAAAAAAAGTTCATATTAACATAGGTCCGGAAATGCTTCCAGAGGGAGCTACAGGCCCTTGAATATGGTGTCATAAAAGTGGTTTTTATTTAATTTATTAGGATCTACTTACAATACAGGAATTAACTTCTACGTATAAGTTAGAGTGATTAAAGGTCACTTTTTGAAAATATCAGGTGACCCATATTGCAACCAGTGGCGTGGGAACAAAGGTGTGGTTAGTTATATAGGGTCATATTTTTGTCGCCGAGTGTATTTTCGCTATCTTTTAAATGAATTATGTTTCTTTGAACATTTTTACGTAAAAAAGGTTTCCTCGGTATAAAGTCGTGTAGTCGACGGTTTTCGAGATGAACGGACTTTACGACTATACGACTTTGTACCAGCGGCATGGAAGGTCAGGCGTCGGGGGGTGTGGTTTGGTGTAGTGACCCTAATGAGGCACTACATTAAGCTGGGCCACACTACTGCGTTCTGGCTCGGTTGCGTTCGGCCTATTAGCTGCGACAGATGCTGGGGTAGTGCCACCATTCAGAACACCCTATAAATTTGTTTAGTATTTCTTGCAGTACTTCCTGGTACTTTTTAGCTTTGCAGGCGCTATAGCTTTGCCCCCCTCTGCACGGTGGAACGTAGGGGATTCCTTTATTTACCTTATCTTTATCTTAACTTTCTTTTAGTTTTCCACCTTTCAGATATTATTTCTGAGGTGGGCGTTTGCGGTTTCTTTTGGGTGTGAGTTGAGGTAATTGTGAGGCTTCGGTGTGAGGTTAAGGAACGAGGTCCGCCAGGTATGGGTACAGTTATTGGACCAAAAAAAAATAAATAAAATATCCGTGCCACTAGGTTATCCCCCATTGCCTCGGGGCATATAATATTAATTTGTTTCATTCAATGAACAGATCATTTTGAATTAATTTTTAAATGGATCGAAGCTGGTATACTTACTTGTACCAATAAAATATTTTTATTAACAAAATTTTTAATGATCAAAATCACTTTTTGGCTTATATCTCCTTTATTACTTATTTTATTAAAAATGTGTGTATAACTATAGAGAACTTAACAAAACGCATATTTTTTGTTTATTACATTTTTTCGTAACTCAAAGTTTTTAAGATATTTGAGTTTTTATATTAAATTTAAATCGTTAATAACTTAAGAATCAAAAGGGTGCCAAAAAATGTATAAAAAAAACTGACGTTGTTTTATGTTTCAATGGTTTTTGGGCTGTTAGGCCGGCGTCGACTGACTGATAAGCCAACCAGACAATCGACGCCGGCCTAACAGCCCAAAAACCATTGAAACATTAGACAATGGCCGCGAAAGCCTTTCACAGTTTATTTCACGTAGTTTTATTAGGTCATTAATTTTGACTACATACCATTTTTTCCTAAAATCAGTAGTTTTCGAGTTATATTAAAAAAACCGATTTCTCACAAATTTTTTTAAGGTAAAAAAATGCAATTTGAACCCTTTGAGCTGAGACAGCAGTGCGGCTTTGAATTGACTATAGTTCATAGTAATATAAAAAAAAAAATGTTTCATGCGGTTCTCTTATAGGCTTAGTTATATGCTATTCATTTGGAATTATTATTTTTTATGCAGATAGAATTCTAATAAGGCAACACCTATTTAAAAATTGAATTGGAAATGACAATAACTGTCAACTTAAATAAGCTATATCGTTTTTCCTTTTATTTCCAAGCCTACTTGGGTAATATTTAAATTAGAGTTAATAAATACCCCAATCACCGCATTCTCATGTTTTCGATTGTTCATTTTGTTCTCTAGTCTAGTGGATACAATACAAACTCTAAAACAGCTTCCAGTATTTTTTCCTTTATTCTACAATAATTATTCTTTTACTCTGTCACAAGTACTGTTTTGACTATTAATATTAATTATCATATGAAAAACAAGTTACTTTGAAATAACTTGAAAACGAATGCAGATATAAAATCGCGGTTTTTGCCAAAGTGTAGATATTTTTTCCCCTTCTAAGCCTATAATAAAAAAATCATATCCTTGTATTTAACTTTCTCGAAAAACCGAGATTTGTTTAAATAACGCCTTCTAGTTGGTGAACTACAATTTAGCCGACACCAAAAACATTTAAAAAAACTTTTAATTTTCTTTCAAATGAGAACCCACTTGAACCACTTTTCATAAAAGATAAAGCTATTTAAAAGATGCATTATTTATCATCTTCCCCCGCCCTTATTATTGGAAAAACGACAATCGGCCAAAGACCAAGGCCAAGGACAAAGTCCTTAACCAAACTTATGCAGAGTTGGTTAGATTTTCCTGATGTTATCAAAATTGTACCTAATACTTACTAGCCAATTTTGGAGAGAAAAAAAGGTTTTTTAAGTTACCAGTTACCATTGCGGTCCTTTAATCTATTTATCATCTCATGTTTTTTCTTTAGCGACTCCTTGGTTTGTGTTTCCATTAAATATTGTAATTGTGCTGTGGGTTTTGTTTCTTTTTTAGGATTTTTAATTGGTTAATAATTAAATATGTATTATCTAATGATGTAGTAGCTGTAGGTAAAAGTGAAAATGATGGTAGTTTGTAGTCCTGGTTTGTGTTTTTATCCTTGTTGATTTTTTGCGAAGTACATAGTTTTTTTTTGTGGTTGTCCTACTTTGTAAGCAAGAATAGTCACCATCTTGTGTAGTTTATATGTTGCCTTTCTTAGTGCTGAGGGGTAATTAATATTAAATTTCACATTTGCTGGTAAAAATAGCTTCTAAAACTTTTTTTTGCCACAGACGTGCATTCAATATTAATAGCAATTAAATTAATACCTTATAAGTAAATATAATGAAGTCTTAAAATAAAACCATTTTTAGCAACTTCACTAATATTCTGATATTATTGTATTTTTATTTTATTATGTCAATATAAAATATATATTTTTTTCTTTAAAACCTATTTTAATCTAGATAACATTAAATGCTTAATTAAATGCACACCAAACCCTAAGCTAAATTTAAAAAAGATAATCATTACATATTGTATAACATATGGTTAAAAAGTAACAATTTTTAAGTAAATTTTACTGTAAAACAAAGAACAAAAACTCTATTTTCTAGGTTGTTGAATAACATGACTAAAATTTTTATTGGCGTGGGATACCGGAGGTTTTTCTTTATGAAAACTCTGAACTGCTTCGGGGGTGAAATCAGCATGCCCTTTTACTACAGCACCAGATACAGTGGTTGTCTTCGGAGGACTTCCTGAAACTGTGATTCCAGTAGTGTCTTCTGATAGCCCTCCTGAATCTCTCCTGGATTTGTTTTGCGTAATCCTCATGCCTCCAGCCTTAACTGAAATATTTATATATTACAATCAAAAACCGAAAAAAAATATTTTTAACATACCTGCTGGGGGGTGACCAGCCTTTAATACAGACTCTTCTTTCGGACTAGACATGATTTGAGTTTTGAAAAATAATTAACACTGAATTAAAGTGAACAAATATGGACAATATTTAAAGTAAAAACTGTTAAATCAGCAGATTAGAATCACAATAATTCTACTGATAATTTGATAAATAGTTGACAAACTACACGTAGGTTATTTAGTCAGTGTCGCCAATATTAAAAACAAACAAATACATTATAATGTTTATACCACTGACTATGGACCTCCGTGACGTCATGCTTGGGGGCGGAACTTAACAACCTTTCCAAAGAAACGGATAAAAAGGGCAAGTTTTTAGTTGCATCGATGGATCCAGCGCATTAAGCGCTAATTCAAACCGTTTTTAAACTACCACTAGAGAGTCCAATAAATTCCATCAAAGCGTTTTTATTAAATACTTGAGCAAAAAAATATAAATAAATACGGAAGAGAAACACAACAATCAGCTAAGCATTGACAGTTGCAGAACAAATAGCAAAGCGTTTTTAAATATTTCGTTTTAATTTGTTCCATCAGAACTTCTCATGACGTCATTTGACGTTCAGCGCATAAATTCAGCGTACTTTTATCGATGCCCAAACATGTAAAAGCCCATAAAGCATATTTAATTTTGGTTTTTGGCGTGGTTTTGCTTTGAAATAAGGGTGCTAACGTTTTGATTTGGTTAAAGTGTCATTAAACAAATAGTTTTGTATAAAATTTTATAAAGTTTTTTAAAAATTAATTTTTCTTTAAGATATAACCTGCTTGCTATCTCTTAAAACTCTTAAGAGGGGCAAAAATCACCCGAATAGTTACCTCAACAGTCTTATTTGTGATCAGAACATAAAATAAACTGAAATTAAAAAACGCTTATGGGCATTTGCGTCTTATCATGGCTTTGTTTGGAAAGGTTGTTATAAGTCCCAACCCCCTCGCCTGACGTCAGACTTAGGTAGTCTATTAGAAAAACGTATGCTCTTCGAGCATATACTAACCTCGGGCATACACCTTGGTATATACTCGAAAGGAAAAAGCCAAGCCCAAGGGCACACTGGCGGCGTCCCACGCACATATATCAGAATTAAAGTAGAGGTGGGTCGTTATTTGGGTAACGTTATTTAAGAACGTTATTTTACTAGAACAAAACGTAACGTTACTAACTTTCGCAATAACTCGTTACCAAGAAACGAGACAACTGTACTGGTCGCCGCAAGTAGGCGACAGACGTCTGTGTACTCGAGGTGGGTCGTAATTTGGGTAACGTTTTTTAGAAATTTATTTTACTAGAACGAAACGTAACGTTACTAACTTTCGCAATAACTCGTTACCAAAGAACGAGAGAACTGCATCATCTGGACGCCGCGAGTAGGCGACAGACGTTCTTGTATACCGTGATTGTGCGCTTGCCGGTAAGGGCATGCACGACGTTATTCGGGAACGATAAGCGAATAAAGTTATTAGGTAGGTAGTTATTAGGACAGACGCACCAATTGCCCCTTCTGCGTTATTTGAAAACGAATTCAATTACGTTATTTTAGTTTCGCTACCAAGTAGATGGACTGCAGAAACGACTGAAACTCGTATTCCCGTATACGATTTGGTTAAAAATTTAAAAATATAACAATTAAATAATATAACAGGGATAAATAATACTTTAAATAAAGCACTATAAAATACAAACGGTTAATGAAAAATAATGAAAATTCCACCAACAAAATAAAACTTATTACCTATAACACAGCTATCTAAAACTAAAAGAGCTATGAAGTAGCAGATCTGGCAACACAGCATACTAGGCTTGCAAAACAGGTGCGCTTCGTCGGCCTTGTCGGTTTCTTTGAATGCAGTTTGAAAAGTAAACGCAAACGATTGATACGCAAAAAATAATTTGTGTGTTTTAAAAATAAAAATAGCAGCCTATAGTTTTAAATTAAGGACTAATTAAAGTAGTGTAGTATTGCATATTGCATAAGTGAACTAAAAATCGTTGTTTTTTCGTTTATATGTAACATTGTATGTATGTATATTTCCGGGAATGTAAAACAAATTACCACAGCGTTATTAAAACAGAGGGACATCAAACAACATTTATTTTTCCTAAAGACGATGAACATAAAAAGGTCTGGTTGCGTGCTATTCACATAGAAAATTTTTCGGTGACTTATTCTTCAGTGGTGTGTTGAAAACAATTTGATAATAGTGACATTTTGAGAACTGAAACATATATAGATAAAAGAGGAAAAATTCCGGAGTTTCCTTTGACGTGCCCTAAATTATAGCATGCTGCAATACCAAGGCTTTATAAGAACCATGAAAATGTTTATCAAATCCTAAAAAGTGCCCCAAAAAGAAACCCTGAAGAAAGAAGGAAAGGCCTCGTAGAAACTTACGAACAAAAACATGGGATTGAAAGCTTTCTTCAAAAACGACCTTATTACTGATTTTAGTAGTTTTAAAGCGGAAATTGACAAAAAAATAAATCTAAAAAATTGGGGATATGCAGTGTTTGACTCTTGTGTCAAAAATATATAGTTGTATATCGATCATTGCTTGTGTTTATATATATTTACTTAACCAAAATTTATTAACATTCCTAACTATTGCAAGCCTTCTAAGTGGACATTTTTATATTTCCTTGGAAGACTAGTGTAAGTGCGGTACAGAAGTAAAGAAACTATATCAAAAAGTTGCCCTTATTTTAAGCAATATTTTTTAAAGTAATTATACCAAAAATATAAACAATTCCGTTTCATTACAAACTCAGTTAAATACTTTTTCGAACTCGCCTAGAAAAGATGTAAAAAGAGAAAGCTTTCCACTTTGACGGGATAAGTGTATTAAAGAAACTTTTAATGTAATAACTATATTTACGAACAAGGTTACCAAATATATTTATAAATAATAAGTTTATTTTGACATTGATAAGTGTGTAAATGTGCAACAAAAACAATATTAGCTCCAAGCAATATCGTCAGGACTATATTAAGAAAATCATATAAATACCGGTAAGTTCACCAAAAAATATCACTATACATATTCTAAAAGTTATTTACATGTTTTAAGGTAGTGTAAAACCCTAACAATGAACCCAGTTTTGCTTTTTTAAACTTGTCTTCCTTATTAAGTACAGATTATGTTTTTTAATAATAATATTTTAGATTTGTGTTGTTCTCGGTTGATTTTAATTATCACAAAAATTACTGATTAATACACTTTTAGCTAAGTTTTAAAAGTTACATTAATTTATTTGCAAAAAATAATTAAACAGTATAAGAATAAAGCCTTAAAAATTAATATTTTTTAAAGTCTAGCAATAATTTGAAAAATTAATAATACGTTCCGAATATTCTAATATGGCCTAGGTTTTCCGGACACATTAGTGTTTTTAGGGCCATATAGTATAGTATTTAAAATTATGTTTATTTTTAAAATAATACCTGTATTTTGTTTAAAATTTTATAAAAAATGTTTATTTAGCGCAATCTGCTTAGAACTCATTAAATTAAACCAGCCCAGGGCGCAGTGTTGTTTGCAACGTTGCCTTTCTTGCTTCATGGCTTTTTTGTTATAGAAGGCTGTGCCTATAAATAAAATATAAAAACAAATAACACTTATTAAAAATATAGTTTAAATATAAAAAGAAAACATATTAAGGAAAAAAATATAAATTTTAGATTTGGTTAGAAAACTTTCTAATAACTTCGTTCCCAAATAACGTTATTTTAGAACGTTATTTCTGGGCAACGAGAACGAGTAACACGTTATTTAGGAAGAACCGTTATTCCCACCTCTACCGCGTATCGTGATTGTGCGCCTGCCCGTACAGGCATGCACGACGTTATTCGAGAACGATAAGCGAATAAAGTTAAGAGTTATTAGTAGTTATTAGGTATTTTTTGTTGGTTAGCGGCAGGACAGACGCACCGATGGCCCGTTCTTCGGTATTTGAGAACGAATTCAATAACGTTATTTTAATTTCGCTTTGAAGTAGATGGACTGCAGAAACTCAAATTCCCAATTACGATTTGGTTATAAATTTAAAAATATGAAAGTATAACAATTAAATAATAGTAGATGTATAGTAAGAGAGCAAAGGGAGGAGGAGACGAATAATGAACAAAGAAGAACGACCGAGGAGACGAATGAGCACAAAAGAAACGAAGGAGGCGAATAATAGCACAAAGAAGAAAGGAAGGAGTAATGGGGTGAATAATGAACACAAAGAAGAACGACCGAGGAGACGAACGATCATAAAGAAGAACGACCGAGGAGGCAGATAAAAAGAAGACGATGTCTGTTATTTCAAAGTTCAATGTTCTTGTATTTAGATTTGAAGGTTATCCCCACTAGATTTCTATAGAATAAAAGGCTGGCACGTTCTCAGTACTTCTTGTTAAAATTATTAAAGCTAAAGTGTGTTGAAATAAAAGTACAAAATATTTAAATGTTATTAAACAAGTTATGAAAAGTAAGCGAAAACGAAATAGCCCTGTAAAGAAAAAAACCAAAAAAAAGTTTAACTGATTACCTTTTTGTGAAAAAGAAAGTGCCTTTACAAGTGGATAATACTTTAGAAGAATGTCCAATTTGTCTGTGTGATATAGAAGAAAAAGATATAGCCTACCCAAGAAATTGTAATCATATATTTCATTTAACCTGTTTAATGGAATGGACAAAGTTACGTTCAATCAGTTCAATCATACCAGTTCAATGTCCAGTGTGCAGAATAGAATATGATACCATTACTTACGACTTTAAAAATAAAGTGATGTTCTACGCTTTAGATCGATTCTTTTCGACATATAAAGAATAAATAGAAGTGCAATGTCTAATATTATAAAAAGTGAGTTAAATAATGCTATTGTTGTGTTGTATAATAAATACCATAAAGCACATCAAAACATATTTTGTGTGAAATGACCCTATATGTACATTTTCATAATCAAATGATGGAAACTTTTGAAAATCAATTTATTTTGTAATCGTTATTTCGTTAATTATAATATATTACATTTTGTGAGTGAAATATAAAATTAGGGGTTTTGCAAAGACATTTTAAGTTTAAAAAAGTTATTGAAATCCCGTGGCATTATCAGAAATTTTATCTTTTGAAGCGTTATTTGTAGAAGAATAGAAGTTATAGTTTAAAGAACAATGGAACAATTTGTAAAAAATATATGAAGACTTTTTAATTTTCCGAACAATATTCTCTATTTATGGCTTTTGGGAGGCGACAAGTCTGCCGAAGCTCAAGATTTGGGGAAAATTATTTTAAGTATATAAACATGCTGAGTGTGCTAAAGTTATAAAATATTAGAAATTATTTTAAAACAAAAAAAAATCTGTGTTTATTTTAAATTAAAAATTTGGGAAAAGAATAGAATATTTATAGATAATATTTAGTAGATTTAGTTTAAATATTTTATTTACTTATATTTTAAACCCTTTAGTTTTAATA
>JAHBCN010012937.1:0-25630 GCA_019359885.1 Listronotus oregonensis
TAATTTTTTTTTCTTAACATTTTCATATGATAGTGTAGGGGGTTTATTATGATTTACTCCGAAACCAAAGTACTTTATTTTACTATTAAGCATTTGGATATCAAAAAATTTATCTACAATTATAAACTGATACAAAAGTTCTGACATATCCATAGCTCCTACCCCCTCAAAAATGTCGTGCGCGATATCAACAGCATAGTTTTCTACTGCATGAAAGCAATTAAGTTTGTTAAGAATAGGAGAAAATTTTATGCCAGTTATAAACTGATTTCCGAGTTTAATATCTGCATTATAATTCTGAACATTCCTTAAAGATGAATTTATTTCAACACACAATTTCTGTGTGTGACTTTTTAAACACTTACAAAACCTACAAAAAGAATTAGCTGTGAAACTTTCCTGAAACCCTAAAATTGTGTTTAAGCCCAAGTTATCGCCCAAAACTAAAGCGACATAAAAATAAATATTTATAATGTCACCAGCCAGATTAATTTTTATTCCGTTACTTTGTACGATATTTAAATCATTAATTAATCTAGAATACATCACCTTTTCGCCAAACTGTTTTAAATCGCTCGAATGAAAGAGAACAGCCAAAAAAATATTCTCTACGTGGGACTGGGACGACGGAGGTAGGCACCCTATAGAATAATATATTGCACCGATTTTATGGATACCTGAATGAGATCCCAAGGGATTTCCCAATTCAAAGTCGTCATAGTATAAAAAAAAGGGAAAAACTATACTTTGCTTCTGATTTGAAATTTTCGATTTCCAGTAATCTGTTTGTATAATGTTTGAAATTAAAATTTCCGAATTTAATTTATCTATGTATTTCATGATGTCTTCAAAAACTCCTGGTATTTCTAAAAACTTTTTTAAAACATCGCCTATAGGTATGTATTGAGCAGTGTATTTTTGGGAATAGGTGCCGAATTACCACGTTTTTCAAAATTTTGTCCAACAACATATGTTTGAGGCTTCACAAAAAAACCAGAAATCTCCAAAAATTTAAACCTTTTAAACTCGCTGCTAAAATGTTCAAATATATCCTGAAATTCGTTAAAATACCTATTTATCTCAAATATTTGGTTTTCTGATGGCTCAGGAATGCATTTAGTGACATTATATTTAAGCATATTTATTGGTTGAAATAGTAATTCGTTTATGCTATCGATTATTATCTGGATATCTTTCCTACAATATAATGTTTTTAAATATAAATTACAAATAAAAACAGTCGTTTTTTCTTGCAATTTTTGTTTAAACTCTTCAAAAAAAATATTTGAATCATCAACTGCTGTTGCCTTATTTCCTGAATCATCAATTTGTAAAACTTGTTTATTAAAATTGGAAGGGGAGGAATTAAGAATTGAAGTTTTTGTTAAATTAGCTGTCTTACTTTCATGAGTTTTTAAGTGTTTTCTAAATGAATTAACCGACGGAAAACTTCTACTGCAGTTCCCCGTTTTGCAAATGTATATACTATTATTTTCAAAATTATGTAGTATTTTTAAATGCATAATGAGTGAATTAATTTTATAAAATGGCTGACTACACAAAGCACATTTATACGTCATAGTATTAAAATGTGTAGGTAGCTAAAACAAATTTATACAAAATTAAGTTATATGTTCTCATCAGGGGTTAGATGAAATTTTATATCTGCTATTAAGGCAGAAGAAGTACAATTCTTTTTAATACCTTTAATACCAAAAACAGTTTCTTCTAAAAATACCCACACGTGCTGGCATTCAGGTGGATATTCGACGTCCAGAGCATGGTAAAATTTAAAAGGAGTTCCAGTGTCCTTGTACAAGAATTAACTTTATATTTTGTGTCATCAACACAAATATAAAATCCTTCTGGATTTTGCAAGGGTCCAACAACTGCGGCAAACGGTTGTAGAGTCAGGTCATGTTGTCTTAAAGATATCTTTCTTTTCTCAGTTTTTTCCTCCAGTTCGTCAAAAGTCTAAAAGCATTAAAATAAACAAATTATCCGAAAAGTATTTCCAACATGATAAGCAAGTAAATCATCGGTTGAGGAGAAAACTATCCTATGTTCTTTTTACTTATATATTTTTATATATTTATATATATATATATATATATATATATATATATATATATATATATATATATATATATATATATATATATATATATATATATATATATATATATATAATATAAATATAAAAAATATATTAAGAATGATAGTCTTCTCACCATGGCATGAAGAAAAAAACTGTCCGCAACCTCGCTACGGCTTGGCCTCCAAGTAATTCCCTTCCTTGACTTTTTTAAAGTGATAGGGGAGAAAAGATAAGGAAGCGTTAAAACAGCTTCTAATGTTTTATCTAAAAAATATAAAAATATTTAGCTTTTTTCATTCAGAACAGCTGAAAAAATGTGATTTGGCAACAGAACAAAATATGAATA
Organism: Listronotus oregonensis; assembly: GCA_019359885.1. NCBI lineage: Eukaryota > Metazoa > Arthropoda > Insecta > Coleoptera > Curculionidae > Listronotus > Listronotus oregonensis. Next base: position 2,445 of record JAHBCN010012937.1, read on the forward strand.
ATAAAATAATTTAAACGAATACTGAAAAACTTACCCTGGCATTTCTCGACACCGGAAATTTTAATTTTTCTCTCCTTTGCCTCTTTCAGGAGGGCCTCTTGCACTTTGTCCAAGTTAGTATATATGGTATCAATCTTTTCCGGAAACCTCCTGTTAAAATCTGTTTCTATCTGCAATTGTAAAAAAATCCGTAGGAACAAAAAAATCGTAGATAAAATAAAAAATGAATTAAACTTTTTACCATACTGGTAAGAAAAAAGAAAGAAAGAAAGAAGCTTGAATGGATAAATAACATGAAATTTTAAAAAATGATTTAAATCATTGATAAAAAAAGTCATTTGATTGATTACGATTTAAATCACACCAACCCTAATTCTACTACTACTACAACTACTACTACTACTACTACTACTACTACTATTAAAGCAATAAAGATAAAATGCTTACCAGCTCAATTCCGGTGTTTAATTTTAAACAAGGAAAATCTTCATATAAATGGTCCAAACTACAGTTCAAGTAGCGTCTTTTTCTTATTTTGTAAGACGACTCCCAGGCTTCGAGAATCTTTACATATGGCTCAACAGCCAATTTTAGAAACTTTAGGGCACTTTCTTCCTGCTCTGTTGATACATTAATAACATCCTCGGAAGTTGCTGAGGAACTTGGTTTCTCCGATGCTATTTTTAAAGCCTGTTTAATATAGACGTATCTGCACCATAGTTTGCCCCTTGGAGGGGTCCCCTTTTGATCTTTTGAACTTCTTTTTGCATATGGTATGTAATAGGTCTCTGACCTTTCATTCGGAAAAAACCTTTCTATTTCTTCGGCTAACCTCACAAAAGTTGTTGGTTTTATACTGCAACAAAATAAAACATCAGTAGGCAAAGATAACATAATCAAAAATAGGTACATTATGTTGAGTGGCTTATATGCTAATTATTATTATTAGTATTTTTATAAAATAATTCCTTTTTTAATAATTTTAGTTTTTAATTATTTTTAGTAATATTACACTATTTTTCTACTTACTCATTTCCATAAATTCTTATTAATTCGTTAACTACTGACTTCGCCAGTTTTTGTCTATGATCATTAGTTAACTTATTTTTGTTTAGCAAAACTATTTTTCCTTCTGTAGATTGCTGTAAAACTGCTTCAAGTCCCTAGAACAAATTAAAACAATGTGATCTATTACCTCGCCTATTACTGAATAGAGTTGATATACCTATTATGCCATATATTTTCAATAGTATTTATTTAAAGGATATTTGGTTAGAAATAGTACAAAAAACGCTGCAAATTGAATCAAAACTTCCACTGGCCTGTTAATACCCAACCTTTAAAACAAGATATTACTAGATTTTTGTAAACATTCTTCGTTTTGCCCCTCCCTTTTTCAACTTCACATATAATTTTCATAAAGTACATAGGTACTAAATACATAATTGTGTGGCGCAAAAAAGTACTTTCTATATTCATATCTTACCTGTGGAAAGATGGACCCTTTTCCCCACTGGTGTGATATATATTTGTATATCCTGTATAATAATGATAGGTAGAATTAGGTAATTTGAGATACATGTTAATAATAAGGTAGTTGTCATTAGTTGTCTATGTCTTGATAATATTAAATATATAACATAAATATTAGTAAATATTATTTATACTATTACAACATGCAGTCGGTATAAAAAAAAAAGCCAAGAAAAAAACAATGCCTAGAAGAAGCGCAAGAAAAAAAAAAAAGAGAAATCCGCTGAAAAAACCGAACCGTAAAAAGAACAGTAGGGTGTTACTGAAGGAGCGGTTAAAATATTGGAAGAAAGGGAAAAAAGGTCTTTAGGTGGAATTGAAAATAGTTTTAGACAACTTTTTAAGGCAATGCAAAAATGATGCAACAATTAATACCAAAAAATAGTCCAACCAGTGGTCAAGAGGCAGAAAAAATATAGAAAATCATTCTGTAAAGGATATAAACCAAAGTAATGTGGAAAAAAATATTTAATATTTCTAGTGCGATACCGGGTCCTAAAAAATTGACAGAAATGGTGACATAATATGCAGTTTAGAGACTGGAGAAACAAATATGAAAATTATATATTATTTCAAGGACTTCGGACATAAATTCGAGTCAATTATCGGCATTATTAATATCATATTTTAGTAAAGAAATATTAGATATATTAAAGTTTGTCTTAAAAATTGATTATAATGTGATTTCGTCCCGGGAAAAATTGGATAAGTTAAAAAGAAATCTTCAAAAAAAGGAAAATGGGAGGATTCGTCGTTCTCAGTTTTTAAACGAAGGCAGGAAGAAAGGGGGAACCTTTTATGGCATTTTATAAAGGGGTAAAATCAAACTTTTTCAAATGACCGATCCCCGCGTAAATTGTTATAATACTTTTAAAAAAGATCAAATAATTGAATCCATTTATAACAAAAAAGGGGGGGCCGGAAAAAAGTCAATTATTGCCAGAAAATTGTTCTTTAGAAGATATAGTAAAGATATGTGAATCAGAAGAAATGGTAATGCTGGAAGAAAAAAAAATAGACGCAACTGTATCAAAAAATTTAAATAAAGAAAATCAAAGGATCAAAGTGTTTAAAAATGTAAAAATAATTGGCATAAATCACTAGGGTTTATGTCCCGCAAAAATTTTTTTTGTAAAAAATGTAAAAAACTGGTCCTTTTTCAGATTTTTCTTTTCTAAGTAAACAAAAAAAAAAGTTTTTAAACAGTGAACCAATAACAATAGATCATGTAATAATTTCGCATGTCGACTCCGCAGCAGAATCTAAAGTCTATTAAGTTAAATTTGTCCCGTAGAACAAAATTTTGAAGAACCAATTATTTGGAAAAAACACACCGGATACCGGGGCCGAAGTTGTGTTGCCGGGAAGATTTTTTTTTTAAAAAACTAAAACTTTCAAAATATGACCTAGAATACTCATCAGAAAAACTAAAATTAGCTGACGGAGCTCCACTTAAATTATTGGGGACAATGGACTGTAAAATTTCATATGAAAATTTAAGACAACCATAAAAATATATATTTGTGAAAGATAAAAAAATTTTTGATCAGCCGAAAAACTATGATGGATCTGAAAATAATACACAGTAATTTTCCCCAAAAACCCATTATTTCAAATCTGTCCAACATAAAAAATGAAAAATGCAGGTCAATAAAAAAGAAATTGAAGATTTAAAACAAAAACTACTGGATGAATACAGTGACGTATTTAATACGTCAGAAAAATTGATCCTTGGTTGGAAACCCAGTTCATATTCACCCTAAAAGAACACCATTCCTTACTCTATTTCATGTCCAAAAAAATACATTTTGCCTGGGGGGAAACAGGTAAAAGAAGAACTAGATGATATGTGCAGTAAAGGAATAATAAAAGCAGTAGATGATGAACCCAGTGACTTTGTAAGTCCTTTGGTTGTTGCCCAAAAGCCAAATGGAAAAATAAGAATATGCGTTGATTTCACAAAGCTAAATCAGTATGTGAAACGCCCCATTCATCCATTCAAAGCACCCTGGGAAGCAGTTTCTGATTTTCGGGGAAAACCTCAATATTTCTCAACATTTGACGCTACCTCGGGGATTGGCAGTTACAACTGGATGAAGAAACCCCAAAAATTAACCCCCAGCACCATGGGGTCGTTTTCAATTTTAAGGTCACCAATGGGTTTAGTAAGTTCTGGCGATGAATACTGTCAAAAGAGGAGATGCTGCTCTTGCTGACTTTCCCTTGCAGAAGGTAGTAGACGACTTTTTATTGTATGACTCCACATTGAAAAACATTACTCACATGTTAAACAGCTACTAGATAGATGGAGCTACAATAACATTAAACCCAAAAAAAAATTGTCTTTGCTCAAACCGAAATCAATTTTGTTGGGATATCAATTAACTACAATGGAATTAAAGCTGATCCTAGAAAAGTAGATGCTATTAAAAAAATTTCCTAAACCTCAATCTAACAGAATTGCGTTCATTTATGGGTCTTGTAAATCAACTAGGTTCATTTTCTGCAGAAATAAGCACTGCTACTACTCCTTTAAGAAATTTTTTAAAAAGTTAAAAATGAATTTATTTGGACAAAAACACACGATGAATCATTTACAAGTAAAGACATTCTTAGCCAACCCCCAATTCTATCACATTTTGACCCATCATTACCTACTGCTCTCCATACGGATCCCAAGATTACATGGTCTAGGATCCATACTATTACAAAAACATGACGAAATATGGAAATTAGTACAGTGTGGTTCAAGATTCTTATCGAAACTGAGTCTAGATATCTATGGTTGAGTTAGGTATTGGGTGGGCATTTTAAAATGCAAAAAATATTTATTAGGCTTGCATGAATTTCAAATTGTAACAGATCACAAACCGCTATTACCCATATTAAATGAAAAAACCCCCCAGATGATATTGAAAATCCTAGGTTAAAAAAGACTAAAACAAAAATTAGGCAGATTTAATTTTATTGGAATTTGGAAAAATGGAAAAACGCATGAAATTCCGGATCATCCAGACATCCCATTCACAACCTACAGAAGACGATCTTATAGGAGAAGAATCTAAAAAACACATGGAAACCCATATAATTAAGCAACTGTTATTGGTGCAAAGTAACCATGAATTAGAAGAAAATGACTTATCAGATCTAATGTTTCAAATTTAAAAGACCCAGCCAAAATGGATGAAACATATCAACTATTAAAACAGCAAATTTCATTGGTTTTCCAAGCAAAAAAATGTTTTTAAGAGGAACTGAAACCATACTGGGATGTTCGTGACGAATTAAGTTGCGAAGATGAGTTGGTGTTACGCGGATGTAAAATTTTTATTCCTAAAAATTCAAAAAAAAAGGGTTTTTGGATCGTCTACATGATTCTCACCAAGGGAAATTAACGAACAAAGAGGCGTGCACGTCAAATATTTATTGGCCTTCAATGTCCAACGACATTAAAAACATTGTCGAAAGATGCAAATTATGTCAAGAAAAAAGACCCTCCTGCAAAGAGAAACATACTTAGAAAAAACCCTTACCTAAGTGGCCTTTTCATGACGTTTCTGTTGATCTTTTCAGCTATGGGGGGAAAAATATATGGTTACGTTGATCGCTTATCTGGATGGCTACTATCTGTCACTATGGAAATGCATCACCTAATAGTAGCAAATAGATTCCCCAAGAAAGATATTTCGGACACAGGTATTCCTTTCAGATTACGATCCGTAATGGACCCCCGTTTGCATCATATCAATTCAAGCAATTTTTAAAATCATGGAATGTAATACATTCCACATCTACTCCTTACTATCCTCAAGGAAATGGTCAGGGAAGCTGCGGTCAAGGCGATGAAAACATTACTAAAAAAATGTATTGAAAATGGGCAATTGGACGAAAATCGTTTTAGAGCCGGTTTACTAGAATGGCGAAATACTCCAAGAGTAGATGGACGCTCACCAGCCCAAATTTATGGAAGACCACTTAGATCACTAGTACCTGCACATTATAAATTATTTTCTGCAAAATGGCAAGCTAAGGCAGATGAATGTGACAAAATACGAAAACTATCGTCAAAAGACAATTTATATTTACAACAAAAATGCCAAAAATTTGAACCAAATTGATGTTGGAAAGATGGTAAGAATTCAAGACCCTGATACAAAATTATGGGACAAAATTGGACAAATAGTTGAAGTTGGGAATACAGAGACTATACCATAAAGTTAGCAAGTGGAAGGTTCTGTACTAGAAACAGAAAAATTTTGGAAAATTCCGACTTAAAGGGGGGAAAAAAGAGAAGAGTTAAAAGGAAGATGTGATATATTATTTGTATATCCTGTATAATAATGATAGGTAAATTAGGTAATTTGAGATACATGTTAATAATAAGGTAGTTGTCAGTAGTTGTCTATTCATTGATAATATTAAATATATAACTTTATAAATATTAGTAAATATTATTTATACTATTTCAACAACTGGTATATTTTTTTTCCACTTGAGTAATATCAATATATTCAGGCTCAAGACTTCTCTTTTGGGGAGGTCTTTCATCAGCATTTAGAGAGTTCAAAAACTCCAAGTCCGGTTCAAAAATGTATTTTGTCGAATCGATGGTACTTAACGTGCCACTGGTTATAGTGTCTGTTGACGCGATCGAGGCGGTTTCAATAGTCTACAAAAATAATGGTAAAGTTAATTAGGCCATTTTACAATATAAATGAAGAAGAAAAATTTTTCCCATTTTTAAGAGTAATTAGAAAACACCGATGGGCCATCCACTGTTTGCATTACTGGTACAAGTGACCTGCATTATGTTGAATTAAGCTGACTTATGTTGCATTAAGCTGAAATACATTTAATTCCGCAGGATTACTTTGCGTTAAACAGCATTATGCTGCATTTATATGTATAGTAATTATGCGGAATGCTGCGTTAAAGGTACAAATTTCTGGAGGCTGGATGACCTCTCGGAAAACACCCTTTTCTATAAAAGATATTAGTTCTCTAGTTTCCATTAAATTATTTATTAAATTAGAAACTCACATATGGTAAGATAGTAGTTACAGTGGTATGGTTTTCTTTTATATGTTCTTCAAATTTCTTTTTGAAAATAAGTCGAGGCCCACATTTTGGAAAAATTTTTTTGATGGTATCATCATCAATTAACTTAAAACTTTCATCTTCTATTCCCTCATCTAAAAATTGTTTTTCTTTTAGTTATTAAAAATTAAAATAATACCAGTGAAAATACAAAAAAGTGTTAAAATGGTGCATCTGCGACAGATAATGCGCGGCCTTTAATAATATATATACTTTTCTCGAAAGTCTCTTTGTGTTCCAAAAAAGGTCGAATACCTCTTTCAGTTAAATACGTATAAAATCGAGTGTAAAATGATACATTTTTTTAAAAAATAATTATGTTAACCAATAAGTAATTTTCGAGGACAGTTTGAAAAGCCATTTTTAAAATTATTTGTAATTATTAGTTACTCCAAAACAATAGAAATAAGCTGGGCCTGGTATAAGTCATATGGTCTCGTATTTTAGTAGAAATCGAACGATTTAAAAATTTTAGTCAGCCATTTTGCATCCATAAATTAAAAAAAAAATAAAATTTAATATATCGTTTACTATCTATGCCCCATTAATTTCCCAGATAAATATTTTGGTAAATATCAGACTACCTATAAAGTGTTATTTTATTTTTAAATTTCTCACCCTGTACATACGAGCGAAAGACATTTTATATACGAAACTATAACTTTTTCGGCCGAGTGATGATCGCGTTGTTAAATTTAGTAATGGACTTAGCAATTGTTAAAAGTTAACAACGGTTTAAAATGTTTAACAAAATGTCAGATTTTGACAGGTTGCCTACTAAGAATAACACCGACAATGACGTTTTGTTAAACATTCTAAACCGTTGTTAACTTTTAACAATTGCTAAGTCCATTGCTAAATTTAACAACGCGATCATCACTCGGCCGTTTATATCATGCGAAATTGATATTTGACGCAAATGTAAGACACTTTTAAACTACAGTTCATCCAAAGTCAATTAAATTCGCCTAAGTACCGTTTTCCTCGTACTAGTATTTTAGTGAATTTTTTCCGAAAAAGTTAGTGAAAAATGTCGTAAGTCAAGTTTTTCTGTTTTATACGTCCAAATAAACTTATGAAATATTTCACCAACAGTTTATTTGGACGTGTAAAACAGGAAAAGTTAACTTACGAAATTTTTCACTAACTTAAAAAAAAAGTCAGTTAAACACTTGTACGTGTAAAACGGCTCTAAAACTTAAAACACCCCAGTAATTTTTTGTATACCTAGTGACCAAAGATGTGCCTAAAACCAGATACACAATATATTATTATATCTAAAGGTTTTACAGGCAAATAACAAATGCAAAATCAACTAATACCTGACAAAAATACCTATTAAATCTGTATTATTAGTAGGTACTAATACAAAATACTAAAAGTTATAACACGAAAAACCAGTAGTGCCCTGTCTGGACGTTTATAAATCCGCGTACGCAGGCTGTTATCAGACAATAATTGTCTGATGATTGTCTGCAAAATATAAATTTTTTGACAATAAAATATCCCCTCCCCTTTGGGATTTGGTCATTTAATTTTGGTTTTGGTATTAGTTATTAGTAATAAAAAGGCACAACTAACTAAAATGAATTGTTGTAAGACTAATAGTTTAAAAGTTTAAAATTACTAAGTGTTTCTCCATTAGCAATAAATTATCCTAACCTTACAGCTAAATTATATTGCATAAACAGAACTAATAAAATATATTTATTCTGGTTACTTACCTTCGAAAGCTTCTACAAAGCTTTGCAATCCCCACTGTACTAACAGGGATTTATAATTGGACATGGTAATAAAAAAGGTATATGTCCCACAAAACACTCGAATAGGTCCAAATGCGCGTTACATCAGTTACATGCGACTTTGAGAGACGCGGCGTGAACCAACGAGTACTACCACAAACAAATATAGGCTGCGCCAACAGACAACCGATTGCCGGTGCATCAATTGGCGACAGGATATTTGCTGAAATTCGAGCGAGTCGCCACCGTTCAAGATTTGGATGCGTTGTTGCCTTTCTACTTTTCTAGTCGTTAAGTAGCGTAAACAATATAGGATAATATGCAAGTCAGTGTTTCACGTTCCCAGTTCCATGCTTTATATAACACTGTGTTTTTTACTAGTTTTCTTGTCACATGATTAGACACAGGCTTCGAAAATAAGAAAATGGCTAGCGCTAGAAATAAAAGCAGCGACAAATGTTTTTATTTTAATTGTGGTAATTCTAGACGGAATTCCAATATTAGACTTTTTCGTTTTCCCGTAAAGGCAAAAAATATCTGCGACGAGTGGATTTTGAATTCGGGTAAGTTTCAAAGGACAATGTGTATTTATTTATTCATTGTGTGTTATGAGTTTCATTTAAACTTTAAACTAACATTTGTTTTTGTTCAAAGAATGTCTGGAAGAAGGCAAAATGTACAAATAAAGGGTGTTTTTTTAATATTGCAACAAACTTCAGGGTTGATTTATTAAGGTCATTTTAAGACAAAAAGTTCCTGTGAATGTATGTCCGGAGTTGCTTCGTTTCTGAGATACAGGGTGTTGAAAGTGAAAAATGTCATATTTTTATTCAATTATAAAGACGGTACGCCAAAACACGAATTATTTTCATAATTTCTGACTAGTTTCTAACAAAAATGACCTCTTGGCTTTTTTTTGTCCGACGAACGGCTTTTGTTTAAAAAAATATAATTAATTTATTTGCATTTCCCATGCATCTGTAAGAATGAAAAAAATGCAGATAAATTAATTTTATTTTTTTAAGCAAAAACCATTCGTCGGACAGAAAAAAGCCAAGAGGTCATTTTTGATAGAAACTAGTCAGAAATTATGAAAATAATTCATATTTTGAAAAAGCAGTGGCGTACCGTCTTTATAATCGAATAAAAATATGACATTTTCACTTCACCCGGTATCTCAGAAACGAAGCAACTCCGGACATACATTCATAGAAACTTTTTTTCTTAAAATGACCTAATAAATCACCCCCTGGAGTTTGTCGCAATATTTAAAAAACAGCCTGTATAATGAATTATAATTTACTATGCAAAAAATAAAAAAAGTATTAGCATTTAATTATAACAAGATATTTTCTTTAAAATCGGCATCCAGAGATTTTTGAGGTTGCAGGTTAGGAGTCTGTAATAATAACTAAATTAACAGCACCAATCGGACGAAATAAACTCGCAATTTATGGTTCGATTGCGTTAAAAAGTATTATCTACAGAATTTTAAAGTAAATTTAGTTAGCCTTTTAATTTCAAAGTGAGTTTTTGAAGCTTGCAGATTTCGAGATTTTAAAAAACATTTTAAATACAAAATGAGTCGCCGGCGCCGGCTTCGCACCGCGCTAATGTAGCGGAGTTTTTAGGATTCAAATTAAAAAAGGGATATATAAATATCAACACGGGGCAAAGTACAGCCGATTTTGTCGAAATGATGAACAATTTATTTGATGCATTGAATAGTAAACGAATGTTTACTAAAAATCCATTTAACTGTTGTAATAGGTTAAATCAGGATTTTTTGGATTTTTTTCTATGGCAAGAGGTCGGGGTGGCTGGAGTTTAAATCCTACTGCCAGTCAATTTAGGTCATTTTTTAAACTTAAATGTGTAAATAATATACTAGCTCCCTCCAAATATTCAAACTGTGAAGAAGACACCGACGTTCAACTTTTATATTCAGAAGGTATGATGAATACAGGAGAAACAAACAATAATAATCATGAAGATGGCAACTCCAATCAAAACTCTGAAGGTAATGATGTACCCGGGTCTTTACCTAAAGATGATGATAGTGATAATGAGGATGTAACGGAATTGGAATTTCTAGGAAATAATGAACAATCTGGTTTAGAAAGTTGTGCTAATGATTATTATGCAGGATATTTAATTAAGCGAGTAGTTAAGAAATTTAAATGCACTAAATGTGATTCATTATTTAAAACTGATATATGCTTAACAGATCCTGCACAAGCATTCATCTTAAAATAAGAGTTATACTGGAAAACATAGAACATCCCTTGTAGTTTCTGATATAGATGTTAGAAAGGCAGTTAGGACAGCAATGGTTATTTTTACAAACAATTTTAATAAATATAAACAATGCTGCAAAAATATTTAAAAAATTGTTTCAAAAAACGTACTTTGGATTGGAGCAGTAACTGATGAATGTTAAAGTCATAAAGTTTATTTACTTACAAAACTTTTACGTATCAACTTATTAAAATTTTGCAAATGGTCGAGAAGTACATCTAAACAGCATAAGCAAAAAACAAAAAATTTTAAAATCAAGAGAGTTATTACTTTAAAAACTTTGGACTGAAATCTTAAAGAAACAATAAAATATAAATTTTCTAGCCTCTACTAATTTTAACACGACCTATTTATTTCTTTCTTCAAAAAACAGCTATACATTTTTAAGTAAGCGTTTTGTATTAAGAGGAGACCGGAGTGCTTTAAAACGTATTTCCATCTGATGGGTTTATAAATTGAGTAAGAAAAAAATATTTTATATAAGTTTCTTAAAGTAGGTAGAACTTTTGTATAGCTTTTAGGTCGCTTTTAGGTATATTCATTTTTTTATATATTTTCTTATTATTTTTATTACTTGACTAAGGCAACTTTGGACTGAAATCTTAAAGAAACAATAAAATATAATTTTTCTAGCCTCTATTAATTTTACACGACCTATTTATTTCTTTCTTCAAAAAACAGCTATAAATTTTTAAGTAAGCGTTTTGTATTAAGAGGAGACCGGAGTGCTTTAAAACGTATTTCCATTTGATGGGTTTATAAATTGAGTAAGAAAATAATATTTTATATAAGTTTCTTAATGTAGGTAGAACTTTTGTATAGCTTTTAGGTCGCTTTTAGGTATATTCATTTTTTTATATATTTTCTTATTATTTTTATTACTTGACTAAGGCAACTTTGGACTGAAATCTTAAAGAAACAATAAAATATAATTTTTCTAGCCTCTACTAATTTTAACATGACCTATTTATTTCTTTCTTCAAAAAACAGCTATAAATTTTTAAGTAAGCGTTTTGTATTAAGAGGAGACCGGAGTGCTTTAAAACGTATTTCCATCTGATGGGTTTATAAATTGAGTAAGAAAATAATATTTTATATAAGTTTCTTAATGTAGGTAGAACTTTTGTATAGCTTTTAGGTCGCTCTTAGGTATATTAATTTTTTTATATATTTTTTTATTATTTTTATTACTTGACTAAGGCAACTTTTATCCCAGTAATTTTTTATCAGTATTTTTTTTTTTTGGGAACGCGTACGAATTTTGGAAAATAAACGCCTTGGTTTAAAAAAAAAAGCCCGATTTTTTCTTAATATAGTTTAGATATAAGTTGTTTAAAATTCAGTGTAGAATACGGGAAAGTACATATTTTATTGCTAAGTCAAGTAATAAAGAATTAAATACATATAAATTAAGAAACAAATTTTCTAGGAAACATTTTTAACGCACGCGTCCAAGGTAGGACCAGTGCGCAAATAGAAAAACAATTTTTTCTATTTGCGTTTCATAATAAAGCTATTAAAGCATCGAAATGACGTCATTTTGGTGTTATAATGGATTCTATTCTAATTTTGTATTTAAAAGTACGTCTAACGTTATTTTTGCGATTTAAAACCCCACATTACAATAAAAGTTATGTTTCTTGTACTTTTCACTATATGCCTTTTAATAATATTTGTTACCTTTAGCTATATAAGAGAGATGTTAAATTTGTTACAGATAAAAAACATATTTTTGAACACAAAAATGTTTATTACTTTTTTTTTTAAATAAACTATATTTTTTTTAATGTTTTTTTGCTTTTTTTAATACATTCCTGGATCGTGTCGCGATTGGATTCAGGCTGCTTTCAATTTTAATCATAAAAACGCTTAGAACAGAATTAAAATAATATTTTTTTCCACCAAAATTAATCTAAATTCATTATATTTAAGAGAAAATAAAAATATTTTAGTTTCATGTACCTTACAATACAATACTATTATAGGTACTTTCTTAATATATTATTAAATTAGCCGGCGGCGGCGATACGGCAACACAGCACCAAATATCGGCTCTTCGGACTTGCCGAGGGCATCCGAGGAATAAAAATAATATGCGTTAGTCGTCAAGCGGCGAGTTCGCTGTGGACAAATTGCTCCGTTGAAGTATTTGTCTGCTGGCGCAGCCTATATTGTTTGTGGTACTACGGACGGAAAACAAAATGCAAATGCGCTGCGCCGTGCCAAAAAGTGGTCTTTGGTCATCGGTCGGGTGCGGGCGATTTGTAACGATTATCGCCGATTCGAATTTCTTAATAAATAAAATGTCTCCAAAAGTTATAAGTGATGTAAAATCAGCAATCAAAGATGCCTTAAAAGAGTTGCTATTCGATGAAGAATTCCTAAATAAATTATTTTTAAAGGTCAGTGATAAATGGGATACTTTACAAAAAATTGTAAACAAGCAGGGCAAGATTCGTCAACTTGAAGGGCAGCTTGAAAATTTTCAACAGATTTCAAAACAAAACAACATATGGATTAATAATATGGAGGAAAATACAAATGAAAATCTCAATGAAAAGGTTGTTAAACTATGCAATGAAGTACTAAAAGTACCGATTAAAAAAGAAAACATCGTAAAATGCTACCGAGTGGGTGAAAATAAGAAAAATATCAGGTCTGTGATTGTCAAGTTTGAACTTTTTCAACAAAAGGTGCAGATTATGAAAAACTGCACTTCTTTAAGAGGAACTAAAATTCGAATAGCTGAGGACCTGAACAAGAACAGATAATTACTACTTAAAGAAACACTTCAGAAGTATGAACGGAAAATGGTCTTTACACGCTTTGGTAATATTTATATGAAAACGGAAAATAACATTAAACGTATACAATATAGCAATGATCTACAGGATAAATAGTTGAACTGACTTTGTACTTTTTCTAGCCTAAAAAAAAGTATTTGTTTTTGTAAACCAATGAAGGAGGGGCGGACAATGAGTGTTTAATAGTTTATTATTTTTTTCCATTATATTATTGTATCAATAAATATAGTTTTAGTTTTAAGTTTAAGTTGATTATGATTTTGGATTATCTGGATGCGGTTGATGAGTATGGTGGACTAAGCACGGCTGTCTTGGAGGATATAGGTCAGGTAGATTCTTTATTTTCTGGAAATAGTAATTTTAATTTAATTCACCTAAACATACGTAGTCTGCAAAAAAGATTTGATGAATTACTTATATATCTAAATCATTTTAACTAAGATAAAATTGATGTAATAGTTTTGTCGGAAACTTTTCATTTGTGCGATATTAATAACTTTAGAATTGATTGATTTAATGCGTTTTATAACGAATCTCTTTTTAATAAAAACGACGGTCTTGTTATCTATATAAAACATAATATACCAGTAACATATGAAATTATCAAGCTTAGTCAAATCAATCTGATTAGATGTAACTTTAAAATATGGACATGAATTACGGGCTAACAGCCTCTTATAGACCACCTGCGACTAACAAAACTCTGTTTTTAGAGGATCTTGAAACATTTTTTACAAATTTAAAAATGAGTTGTACCGAAATTTTTATAGGAGATTTTAAAATAAATATACTTGATGAACAGGATAACGAAACATATACATATTTAAATATTCTAGCCCAAAGGGGTTATATTTCTCATGCATAAACAAACCGACAAGAGAAACTGAGACAACGTCTAGTTTAATCGATCATATATTTATTAAAATAACAAATTTTAATAATATTAAAAAATATATTAAACCATTAGTTGTTAAAACTTCGTTAACCGACCATTACACAATAGCGTTGTCTTTGCAAAATACCGTAAAAAACTCTAATGCACTAAAGACTCAATATAAAAAGATCATTAATTACACTTATTTAAACGAATTATTAGAGAGGTAGTCATGGCAAGAGGTATATTCTGGTAATGAAATAGAAGGGGCATATCAATGCTTTATAAGTAAATTTTTAAATTATATAACGCAGTGCACTCAAACAAAAAACTAAACAGTAAAAATCGTAAAAGAAAAATCTCGATAACCGATGGTATTATTAATTCTATAAAAACAAGAGACAATTTCAAAAATGACCTTAATCAAAACTATTCTTTAGAAAAACTACGGTATTATAAATCTTATCTAAACAAAATTATAAAAGTAGCAAAAAATACATTTTTTAAATCTAAAATTTTGGAAGCCAATAAAAACTATAAACAAATTTGGGAGACTGTAAATGAGATGTCGGGGTTGAAAAAAATAAATAAGCAAAATACTTACAGTATTAAAAAGGGAGATATTCTTATTAACAAGGACATGGAAGTAGCAGATTATTTTAACAAATATTTTATAAATATTGGACAAGAAATTCAAAACAGTATAAAAAAATCAAAACTTAAAAATAATCTAAAATTTAAAGTTGCTAAATCTTTTTACCTTAAACCAGTTCAAAAAAAAGATATAATAAAACATATTCGTTCTTTAAAAAATGGCACATTTCCCGGCGAAGATAAAATAACTAGTTTGTTAATTAAAAACATACATATACATATAATTGAACCTTTATTGTACTTAATTAACCTTTCTTTTTCAACTTTTAAAGTACCTTCTCATTGGAAAATTTCGATAGTTACTCCAGTATTTAAATCGGGCAATCCACATCTATTAACAAATTATAGACCAATCTCTGTCATATATAAACAATTTTGCAAAAATTTTTGAAAAGTGTTTTAAGGAAAAATTAGTAGAATTTTTAGAACAACAAAATTCTTTTTATAAAAAACAATTTGGTTTTAGAGACTTATCAAGTACAGAAGATGCTGTGTTTGAACTTATAAAGGATATACATTTTAATTCAAATAATAAAAAGAAAAGTTTGGCAATTTTCTTAGATTTGAGCAAATAAGCGTTTCATACTGTTTCACATAACATTCTCTTTGATAGGCTGGAGGAAGTCGGTGTACGAAATGACCCACTTAACTTAATTAAGAATTATCTTATAGACAGAAAACAAGGTGTAAAAATAAATGACATCATAAGCAAAGAGGAAACTATTATTACCGGAGTACCGCAATGCACTGTGTTGGGACCGATTCTTTTTCTGGTGTATGTAAATGGAATTGGACATTTGCTAAAAGATGATAATGTTATATCATATGCTGATGATACTGCACTTCTTTTTACGGGTAAAACATGGGAACAGGCTTGCCGGCGGGCTGAGTTGGATCTTAGTCTAGTGTACCGGTGGCTTGAGGATAGTCTGTTAAGCTTAAATTTAACAAAAACACATTTTATGACTTTTTCAGCTACAACTGTCGATCAACCGGAAACGTCAATTTTAAAACTACATAACAATTCATGTAAAATAGCCGATCACACATGTAACTGTGTAGAAATAAAAAAAACACAAAATAAAATATCTGGGTCTGTGGGTTGACCAGTATCTTAAGTGGAATGAACATATTATTTATTTGACAACAAAAATAAGAAAATTATATTATAAATTTTACCAATTAAGAAATATATTAAATAAAAAATTACTGCTAATAATATATAACTCTTCGGTTGAGTCTATACTTAGATATTGCATTATAATTTGGGGAAGCTCTTATAGTACTACCCTCAAAATGTTATCTACATCTCAAAATACAATCTTAAAAATATTGCTAAGTAAACCACGACTTTATGCAACAAATTTGCTATATCACGAAAACAATATTTTAAATATTAGAAACTTGTACACTTTCGCCTGTTTAAATTACATACCTAAAATAAAAAAATTTTTATATAGAAAACAAGTTAAATTTTTTATTTGTGAAAATAAAAACTATTTTAGTTCGGTTTTTTTGTAGATTGTGTTACATGTGTCTTTATTCATTTAAATAATTAATTCTTTTTTATCTGATCATTAACTTGTTTGTCCATGTGGCCGTGTCGAGGTCTAAGCTCTGCATTTTTTACCATCTACGTGGTAATGGGTGGAGAGATACAGCACACAAATTGTATTTTATACGATTTAATCATAATCTCTTCATCCGGCATCATGTATATTCTGACCCTATAAAGTATATTACTTTATTTAAATTATTTAGTTTTTATATGTATAATTATTGTGAACTTTAGGGTAGATGTTCTGTGATTTAACTTGTAATTTGTAATTACCTTTTGTAATATATGAGTGTGAGTATGAGTATTATTCTGCAATATCAAGATGCTGTACGGTCCGTAAGTAAATAAATAACTAAGTAGTTTTTAAAAGTAACGAGACAAGTTTATATATTTATGAAGTAATACAAAAACACCGTCATAAATTCCTAAAAAGAAAAGTTATTATTCTATGGCTTCCAGTATCTGATCTGATCTGGAGTTGGATATTTTATAATCTTACAAAGATCTTCAAGATACCTTCTAAAAGCCCATTTCTGATCCTGCTTTTACAGAAAAGCTTCCTTCCCTTGCCCACCGATGGGCTAAAGGGAATCTGTCTTTCTTTTATAGGAATTTCCACGGCTTCTGCTTAGAGGAGTTGGCCACTATAATTCCTTCTCTGGCAGCTCCCAACAGGGCAACACATAGTGCAACTTTTATGCATCTTTTTTCAGCTAGAGGGGCCCCGATTTTCCCGCTTTCTTCGTTCCCTCATCCCTAGAGTGTCAAGACTATGGAAGCTGCTACCTGCAGAATTTAAGTCTCTTGTGAATTAATTCCTCTTACCACACTTCAGACACCCACGGTGCGCTAATACTAGGTCTCAGCCTTCGCGGACTGTTCCAAGATACAAAAATAATTAAAAACCCCAAACTTCTTTACTTGCTCATAAAATTTTATTAACGTCGTAATATAGATGGGTATTATTAAAGAAAAAAAAAGGTGTTAATAATTCAATATCGTGTGTTTAAAAATAGAGTAAGTACTCATAATTATAATTAAATATAATAAATAGCAATCGTCAGTATTTTCTACAACATTTAATTTTCTTTCCCATTTTTAAAATATTTAATGTAGTAGGTAACATTGAAAAGGTACGCCATCGTCATGATGTCGCTTTAATTTTTAATTTCAAAATAATGGAATTACATTTATATTTTTGAAATATAAATTTTGTTCGTCGGAATAAAATCGGTTTTTTGTTTTCACCTCAGTTCTACGCCACTGTCCGGCATAAAATCCAACATGGCCGAAATGGGCCCTTCTTGACGTCACAGAAGAGTTTTTCAATATGGCGGATGTCATAACCCCCTTTAGATTAAGGTAGGCATTCGTTTTGATGGCTTTGCTGCGAGGCAATTACCAGCTCGCCCTCGCCCCTCCAAAGCTTAGCAAGAGGTGGAGCAACCCTTCCACATTGGTTACACCCCCGTTATATCGGGTTAAGAGAGGGGCTAGACATATTTCTTGGAAACTCCGATGTAGTCCGGCTCGAAACCGTATCGAAGCTCCCGACTATTTCAAAATAATAAAGCTATTTAAATGCACATTCAGTTGTCGAGAAATGCAGCAACAAAATCCAGATATAACCGGTTTCTGTCAGATCCCTTTTTGTCCTCACGAGCCTGTGCTCTACACCGCCATATGGTCAACGATACCACGTGTGATTTGAAAAAAGGGTTTAGTAATCACTCTGGACTTCAAAAACTACACTTTCACCACACTCCGAATGGCAGGGTGAGTTTTTCCTTGATCCCCGACGGGAAATACAGCAGATACGGCTCCTTCAACCGCCTTCCCGGAAAAAACTATGTAGTTTTTCTATCGACCGCACCTCACTAGTCAAAGGTCAAGCAGAAACTGCCCTTTAGATTAATAAAAAAATACAAAAATAAGTTGAGGTTAGGATCGGTCTAAGATTCACGATTCACGGAACATTTTTTTCTTTGTTTTTGACTTTGGTCTCCTCAGGTCCAATTCGCCAGTACTTTTCTTTCCAGATAGAGCTTGGAAAATCTGAATGTCGGACTCAAAGTCCCTATAAATAAAACAGAATAATGGCGGTCGAGACAAGAACTGCACTGGTATTACGCATAACCGTTTTCTGTCAATTCTAACGCTTCCCACTGCGCGCGCATCCATCTTTAGCCATTGGAAAAAGACCTCGTGCACAATACAAAAACGATAGGTTATAGAAATCTTTGTTTACAGAGCCTAGACCCAGAAAAAGGACCCCATTAATAAGTGTATGTCTCTCCTTGATCTCCGAGGGTTAAATATATCAGTTGATGCTGCTCCACCAACCACCCTTCCCGGAAAAAACCATGTAGCTTTTTAGCGCGTAACTTCACTGGTCGGAGGTCAAACATAGACTCTCCACGGAAACATTAAAAAATGTGACAGATTGCCTTGTAGCAGCCTCATAAACTTTGAGCATAGCAGGTAGCCTGCTTGACGGGGCTAACAGACGTGCGAAAAAGAAAAAATACAGGGTTATAGCCTCTCGACCTGTCTTCGCATTGGTCCACCTATGTGATGGACTGTGATCAATCATTTAAACATATACCAAGCAGCAAGGCTACCTCTAGCAAGTACATGCTCAAAGGATGAACCAAATAGCCCAAGAAGCTTTGGGCCGAACTTCCGTTTCGGCCTTTGTTTTGTTATGTTTAAAACCTACATTGATTTTTTTACCAAATGATCACTGTCGGCTCAGAAAACTGGGTTTTTGCTCCCGGTGACTGGAGGGAATTCACCCTGTCATCTATAGGTGCTGTGAAAGTGTTTTCGGCGTGTCAGGGTTAAACCTTTATTTTCTAAATCACACAGCCTTGAGGTAGCTAGGAGTGCAAACTTGTGACAGCAAAAAAAAATGTTTGACAGGAACTGGTTATGCCTGTCACTGTATTTCGGAGCACCTAGGCGTGCAGGTGCAAGAATTTCGGTTGTTTTTTTTGGTAATCTTCGGATAATTTCTCATGGTTTAGAGCCAGACTATATAATTTATCCAGGAAATGTGCTGGTTAAATAAGTACCTGTAGGAACTTGAGCCAAGAACTCATAGCAAGCTTTAGGCCGCAAAACTGAAGAAAAGAGGTAGGAAGGCAACACAACCTTAAATTTTTGTTGTCATATCATGAATGTTTTACAAAAAGTAGTTGGAAAACTGCACCACAATTACTATGTAAAGCTAAATATTTTTAATAATATAAAGCATAAAAAATAATTAGATACCCAATCTTGTATTTTAGTTTCTCGAGAAATTTGTAATAAGGCAAAACCGAGTCTCTCAAATCCATACGGCCAATATGGTTAAGTTTTTGGGCCAACAAGAAGCTATTAACATTGATGTTGAACTGTTTAATGAGTACAAGTTTTCCGTGGACCAGCTAATGGAATTAGCTGGCCTTAGTTGTGCTGTAGCAATAACTAAATGTTTTCCTTTAAGTCAAATTTGCAATAAATCTGTGTTAGTTTGCTGCGGACCTGGTAAGCTATATATTAACTTTATGGTTAGGGAGATGAGACTAAAACTAATCCTTGAAAAATTCTTAGGTGTGGTATGTAAAACTCGTCACTGATTAGAGTATAATATAGGCTTAAAAATGCACTAAATTTTTATCTATATACAAGATTTTTATCTAATTTGTTTAAAACTCTTTATTTATTTGGAGCACCGATGGTGTTCACTTAAAGGTGTTCCACCTTTATACAGTATGATTAAATAAAAAGTTTTTTCATAGAATTATTCACCTTTGTCTCTGTTTTTCTTTGTTCCCTTTTTACTCTGTTTTTCAGGATTTATTAGGATGCAAAAAGTAGATATTTGGGCTGTGACTAATTTTATTTAATATCTTGTAGGTCTCAATGAGGTCAAATTTGGTAAAACTTCTTTGTACTCATTTCAACAGTTTAATTTTCTTGACATCATAGTAGGTCCATATTACATGAGCACATATTCTGGCTTTGGTCTTTTATAGAATATCATCGTGATGAAATATCATTAAAAACCAAGTGTCGCCTATTGCACCAAAGATCAACAACCAGTTATCTTCAATGTAGGGTTTGGTGGATTAGTATTTAATTATAACAAGTCAAATAATATTATATCTTGTCTTTAAAAATTCTTTGGACAGAGTTCCATTTCAGCCCATGTTAATCAAATTGGAACTTTATGGAATCAAAGGCATTCTGTTGATTAGATAGCTCCATTTTTACAAGATAAGACTTGCAATGTTAGACCTAATGGTGTTTTAAGGAATTCAGAGGTACACAGTGGGATTCCTCAGGGTTCAGAACATACATAAATCATTAATTTTTATTTATTATGCTTATTATTAAGCCAAAGTACCAGAAAAATAAAATACAATTTCTTTTTATAATTTCTTCTAGTTTACTGAGTAAAATTGCAAAATAGTCACCCTTCTAATTATTACCATTTTTCATAATTCTGCTGAATGGATAATTTTCGCCATAGAGTGTGTGGTGCTAATTTAAATGAAATGTTTTATAATCTCTCAACAGTGGAGGGGGAACATACAGGTGAAAATGGAGACAATCTTGGGGCTAGAGATAAGTTCATTTAAGACTTTATGACAGAACATTATATTGTTACGATTCCAATAATAATTTAAGGTAGTCAAGTTTACTTATCTCTTTCTAAAGATCTGAATAATTTATATTTTCAATAAAAATTTGTTTTCTACAAGGTATATATTTTAGAGATTTATGCTGAACTGACTCGACTTTGTCAACATGAACATGTTATCTGATGTTAACAGAAAAAATTTTTGTGACACAAACTATCACTGCACATTGTGAACGCTTTCCTTTTAAAACTAATTAAACACATTTTTAAGGAAATAATGGAGGTGATGGTTTAGTTTGTGCAAGGCACTTAAAATTGTTTGACTATAAGCCAGTTGTCTACTATCCAAAACAGACAAATAAAGAGCTATATCAAAACCTAACCCATCAGTGTGTATCTATGAATATTCCCATCCTAAAGGTAAGGTGAAGAATGGGAATCAAGATGTATTAATTGCAATTTAACAAAAAATGGTATTCTTTATTTTTTTTTAACAATAAAAAACTAGCCTGGAGGCTGGATTCTTATGCACTGTAAAATTTAGTAGAATTTGTTACCCTAGTTCACATTAGTTAAATGCAAATTTTCACTATGATTATTTAATTATTTATTCAAAAATACAGTACGTCACAAGCTAATCGCCCAACAAGTACAGCATAAATAAGTTAAAATATGTACAATAATTCCTACATTTAAAAATCTTTACAATACACGTTAAAATAATCTACAACAAAACATGTCTAAATATATTGAACTAAAATGACAGAATACAAAGAAATAAACAAAAGTTCTCAATCGCCCATGAGTGTCCTTAACTTACGCTTAAACGACAATGAGGCACAGCCCAAATCAAAAGTAGGAGGGATGTAAGAGTTGAAGTACTGCAAATACAGTTTGTGATTCTGTTATGACCCACATCCGTGCAGCTTTTATACATCGAGAACGGGTCAAAAAGGCGGGTGTTTCGCAATGGGACTCCGAAATTAATGAGAGCTAGCAGGTCTCGACAATCCACAATGTTGTTAACAATCTTATGACCGAATGTTAAAGTGAGATATATTCTATGTTATTCTAGACTTAGACTATCAATACTGAGTAATTTCAAACGTTTTTGATGACATAGCGAGCCTTAACCAATTTTAAGTTTGAAGAGCAGAAAATTCGCAAATTTTGACTGGACTGCTCCATTCGGCATTATTATAAAAGGAAGACCAGACTATACAGAATTGAGTAAGAAACTCTCAAGTGGTTGTTATGCCATAAGAACAGTGTCAAAGGAGCTAGGTATCACAATTGCTCGCACAGTGTATTACGCATTGACCGAATCTCATGTGAGATATGGAATAGCATTTTGGGGTTTTTGTAACAGTCAATTAATGAATTCCATTCTGGTTTTACAAAAGCGAGCAGTGAGATATCTGTTTAAAGTTAAGTACAGGGAACATTGCAAACCACTGTTTGTTAGTGGAAAAATATTAACTATAATAGGAATTTTCATAATGGAGACAGTCTGCCTTCTGCAAAAAAAGTATAAAAATTTCATAGCACCTAATCCACAAAATACTCGAGGAGATGGACTTCCTCTGCCTATTCCCAAAACCACATTGACTAAAAGATCTATTTTCTTTGAAAGCATTAAAATATATAATCATATCCCAATTACATTTAGACAAATTCTAGATGATCGTTTGTTTAAAAGAAAGGTTAAAGAGTTAATTGTTACAAAACCGTATTACACACTCTAGGAATATTACGATGACACTTTTTTAATAAGATAGTAATGTTTTGGTTTAACATATTTGTGGGGATGGGTAGGTGTATGTATATTTTAAGTTTATTTTATGTATGACCGATTTTGTAAATAGTATTGTACATTTTAATTATTATTTAAGTATTTATTTTTGACCCTAACGGAAATATAGTGACATTTATTATTATTATTATTTTTTTAATTTTAAATTTATTTACCAATATTTATTGTTTTATTTTACATTTTACC
>JAHBCN010012937.1:25640-39315 GCA_019359885.1 Listronotus oregonensis
CCCGGGTCATTGATTGAGTATAATTTTTCCACGTATTTATTTTTATTCGGATTTTCTGTTAAATTTTTTTCGTTTAAAATAGCTCCATTCCAATCATCCAGTGACGAATTAGAATTTTGCTTGTTATTGATTTTAATTTTTTTTGATGGCTGTTTTTCAGGTTGGTGTCCTTGAACAGAATCTCCGTAAATAATATTATTTATATCGTCTTTAGAATATTCATTTCTTTTTCCCCCTCCGGGGTCCGGGGGGTCATTCATACTATAATCCAATCAGATAGCAAACAAAAAAGAATTAAATACAACTCAAATTAATTTAATTTATATTTCCTAAGATCAAAATTGTAATAAATGATAAGGAAAGAACTCACCAATGTGTAGGATAAGGTTCTAAAACACAATTTTTAGTAGGAGGATGACGCGGAAACGTGTTGTTACAATGGCGACACGCCGCAGAGTTGCGTGTGTATGTATGTATGTATGTAAATATGTATGCATGTATATGTGAATTATAAGTTTTAATGAGTAACATAATTAATTTTATTTTACATTTTGTGACCAGAAATCTAGTAAATTTGTTAGTTAATATTGTATTTGTTTTGAATTGTATATACCAGCATTTTATTACTATTATCTTTTATTGTCTTCTTCTGTCTTTATTATATGGCTCAATGGCTCGAACTCTGAAAATGTTTGAAAATGTATTATTTAAATGTTATGTTAGGTAGGTTTTTTTGAGCTTTGTCAATGAGAGTTTTCTTGGTCAATAAAGCATATTATTATTATTACAACAGTATTCAAGATGGCTCTGCATAACGCTAAAATAAAGAGTCTTTAGTACCCCAGTATCTGTAAAATCTCAGCATTTCCTCGTGATGAGACTGATCCTTCTAAAAGATATAGAAGTCGCAACATAGTGATCACTGAATCTTATGTACACTCTCAATAAAATATGAAAGTAAATATGGCTTTACTTTTCTGGAGAATGTAAGGACTTTACACTTTGCGATGTAGTATTACAATATTTCACAAAATTTTTAGAATTCAGTAGTATACAGAATCCAGCCTTGAGTTTATTTTAGACGTAATTTTAAATTTGTTTATATAAAGATTATTTAATATATAAATATTTTTTGGAAAAATGCTCGGAACTGTCCATTAGTATTTTTTCGCGCTCTTGTCTACGAAAGAAATAACTATATAGTATGTCTCAAATTTGATATATAACATTATCAATGATTTTTTAAAATCAGAACCCAAGATTTTTCAAAGCACCTATCATGTTATACATAACCGCCCAGACTTTTGGGAAATATCAAAATTTGGAGTGAAAAGTTTTAACATACTTAAGTGATGCAAAGTTGAAATAACTTTTTTTACTTTTACAAATAAACACCAATAAAATATTGTTTTAAACAATAAAAATATCTGAAAACCCCAGAATGTTGCCAATAAAAATACACAAGTAACAGTTTGATGGCAGTAATGGTGTGAAAGTTTAAAACATGTAATGCATTACCTTTTCAACTTCTTTGTATATAATTAGATAAACATTAAGGTATTTTTCGGTACTGGCATGGACTTCCGGGTCTCAGACGCTCAAAGGCCTTTATAAGCCCACCGAATCAACAATGTACCGTCAAACTACTGGAGCAATCTTGGGTCCAAAAGTCTACAACCTATTGCCAACTGACGTGAAAAATGTTGTAAAGCCAAAACTGTTTTCAAAAAGGTCGAAAGCATTTATTTGGAATAATCAGATTTTGTTTAGAAGAC
This sequence comes from Listronotus oregonensis, assembly GCA_019359885.1. Taxonomy (NCBI): domain Eukaryota; kingdom Metazoa; phylum Arthropoda; class Insecta; order Coleoptera; family Curculionidae; genus Listronotus; species Listronotus oregonensis. Next base: position 27,416 of record JAHBCN010012937.1, read on the forward strand.
TGCTTTAATTTAAGGACAATAACGTAAAAAAAATAAATTCTTAGTATCCGATAGTATTTAAATTTTTATTTATAACTTATTAGGAAGTAAAGTAGAAGCACATACAGATGCTCTGCATCTAGGTGCTATTACATAATTAAATAACAATTTAACGTAGCACAATAAGTACTATTATGTATATTTATATTGTAAATTTATAACTAAATAAATCTTGAAATCTTGAAAAAAAAAAACTCTAATAGGACTGTACACGGGACACTGCAGATTGAAATACCGCATGCACAAGATCGGCCTAGCAAAAGACGCCGAGTGCCGAATATGCATGGATGAGGATGAATCGGCAGAACACATACTGTGTTCGTGCCCTGCAATGCCGCGGGAGGTGAAAGATCTCTCTTCCAACAGGATCATCAGATTTATTAGAAGTCTGGACCTGGTGGAAGAAATATAAAAGGATGTGAGCCACAATAGACCGATCGGTCGCGATGGAAGGGTGTTATACCCACTCACTTTAACCTAACCTAACCTAGGTATTTTTTATACACGACAAATGTTGTATAAGTTGATAAATAAATATTTAAACTTAATAGTTTATTTTATATCTAACATCTGCTTCTCTATTTTAGACATTACCTGACACTTGCAAATTTGAAAGTGAGTATGGAATTATCGTAGATGCTTTATTTGGATTTAGCTTTAAGCCTCCAGTCAGGGAAGATTTTGTTCCTGTTATTAATCTAATGAAAAACACTGCTGTTCCAATTGCAAGGTAAAGTTTGGTGTAAGGGACTATTAGACCGAGCGCTCGCGGCAGAAAAAAGAGACCGATTTTTTACAGGCTGCCTTTGATACGGGTGATATTTATAGCCACAAGCTATAGATAGATGCACCTATTAAGTTCCGCAACGTGTTACTTCATATATAAACATTAACTTTAATTAGCAAAAAAAAGAAGCTTCTTAAATGAACTTTTTACAGTCTGCCAATTGTTGAAGCATAAGGCTAGATTGCCAAATCCACAAAAAAGTTGCAAGCAGACGGTTTTCTCGGGTATAGTTTGTCCAAGCTAACATTTTTGTGTTGGCTTACATGTTCAAAAACAAAAATTACTAGACTCAACGTCAAAATCAGCTGATTGGCGTGAAATCACCCAGTAATGGATTAACGGCATTTCAATTTTTGTATTAAATTTTTTTGTGTTTGGGTGTGTTATTTCGTTTTTTTTAAATTAATTAGTGAGATTAGAGATTATTCTCGTGTTTTTTTGTGTGGACTATTTGACATTTTTTATATTTAAAATTTATTTTATTTGGGACTAAGTTTTTTTTTTTTATTTTAAGAAAAAACCCAAAGAGATATTTTTAGTTATAAATCACAATGATTCTGTATTTCCAGTTTGCAAAGCTTCGAAACCCACTTCAGAGCTGTGATGAGGCGGAGGAAGGAAATATAACCTAATAAATATTTTTAAAAAATGATGCTATCAAAATTTTAAAAAAAATTTTGATTTTTCAAAGGTAAAAAACTCGTTTTAAGAGTATCATAATCGAAAAATACATCCTCAGATGGGGCAAATTTTTTAAGATTTAAAAAAAAATTTATGAATGTAAATTTTAGGATCGCATAGGGGCATTACTACAATTATAAGAAAAAAATATGAAATTCTATAAGGTAATTACTTATAAAACCAAATGTGCAACGCATGAGGAAATTTTCAAAAGGTTTTATGGAAACATGAAGATTTAGAAAAAAAAAAAATCTTTGATGTTTCTGAGATCTTCTCGAAAGCTCTTTCCGCAGGTTTATTGGCAGATGAAATGTATATTTTAGTGGAAAGGTAAAAAAAATTCTAATGATTTTTTTATACCTTTAAAAAAAAATGTACTTTCCTACACTTAAGGGGAAGGGCCTTATTTTTTTTTTAAATTTTCACAAAGGTAAAGTAATTTAATCAATCCTGTAATAAAATTTGTTTTGCTTTATAAATTATCACAGTTTTACAAAAAAACCTTCCCCTTTCCGCATCCCCAAAGCTGTAAAGATTTTGTTTCTCTTTTAGGAATTTTTTACACTTCTGCTCCAAAATTTAGTTGTCATAATTCCTTCTTTTTGTATATGCCAATTGGCAAATTAAAAGTTTTTAGATGAACCCCTTTAATTCCATTTTAATTTAAACTTTTCCACCTTCATCTCTAAGTTTCGAGACTACAAAAATCAAAAATCAGAATTTACATCTAAACTTCACCAGAATCAATTTGAACACTTGACTTTAACAAAGGGGTATCCTGAGAAAAATACACATAAGACAGATTCTAGATACCTAGTTAGGGTTTTTCATACATAGGACATATGATTAAACCTGTAGCTCTTAGGACTACATTAAACTAAGAAACACTTGCTGCATTCTTATGAAACATTAAAGTATTATTTAATTAAAAAACTAATGAAATACTTATATTTCCTTAGATACATTATTCTACATGCTGGTTCAGAAAAAGGATTTGTTGATGGTGCCAGTAGAAGTTTTAAATCGAAAACAAAAACAGGAGATTACCATGGCAAGATGAAAGCTGAAAATTTTGAGAAGTGGGTTAGAGATGATCTACTACCTAATTTGAAAAGGCCTTCATTAGTCATAGTAGGTTGTTAGAAAACTGGCCATATAGTGGCGGAAAGAAAGAAAATATGGTTAAATGGTTAAAAAAACGAAATATTCCTTTTGCAAAATTGGCGACAAAATAGATTTTGTGGTGCTTGATTCAGCGCCTACCAAAGTCTTCCAAATGTTATGTTGTCGATGCTCTTATTCAGGAGGTTGGTCATCAAGTGCTGCGCTTGCATCCATATCATTGTAAATTCAATGCTATTGAAATGGTATGTATTTAAAAATAATAAGACATTCCCTATTTTATGGGACCCACATTATTAGTATATTAATAAGGTAAATGGTAATAAAAATCATTTACAAGTTATCTTCTTTTTACTTTTTAGCTTTTCTTTATTAAACTACCTTACTGGTTTTAATAAAAAGCTAAATATTAAATGACTATTTCATTTAAACACATAACATCAATGACCACAGTAGTTGCCAAAATGCTTGAACTCACAAGCAACCATTTACAGTCCAGCTTCTAAAACGCCAAACCTACCACTTTGTCTGCTCTCTTATCTTAAAAGTGTCCAGACTAGTATCTGCTGCGTGCATATTGCATACATTTTTCTTTAGTCATTACATACGTTTGCTTTTTTCATAAAAATCCCTGGTGGACACTGCCACTTCTAAAGCCTTAAACACGACCTTCCAACGTTTTTGATAAATTTATTTTATAAAATATAAGCATCTTATTGTGTTAATGATCCTCTGAATAAATAAATGATTATTACTGTTTTGTTTTATTTATTTTATAATTTAATATAGGAAGTAGCTAATGAAGTTATATCAGATGAAATAAATCGACTTTAGGCATCTTTACAAAATTGTAAATTTGCATAATAAGGGATATCGAACCATCCCTTATAGTGAGATATTTTATCAGGATATTTCAATTCAACTGTAAAGGGTTTGCCTGCAAATATAACAAAACATAACGGGTCTGTTTGATTTCAGAAATAGTGTACACTATTTTACATTTTTTACGTACCTAAGCGCTCTAATTGAAGGTGTATTTAAAGACTAAGTGTGTACAAAAAGTGTAAAATAGTGTAAACTATTTCTAAATAACAAACACTTAATAAATAACTATTAATCTGCACTAGATAGGCGAAAATGATAATTTTTAATAAAATATTATGGCCTAACATCAAGCTTTCACAATTTATGCAAATATATGAACAGCAAGAAAAAACTACCGATGAATTTAGTTATTGTAATCTAACAACATTTTTTTTAAGATATTAAAATTTTGAAACTCCCTTCCCTCAGTACGGTCCTGACTAAAATTCTTATATCAGCCAACTTAAATCTGAAAAACAAAATTTACTAATATGTAGGGATATTCGCATTGCCAACCTAAAAATGTTAGCTTGGACAAACTATACAAGAGTAAAGCATACTAATGCTAGTTCACAAAAAAATCGTGTAACTAAAAACACTTTTTTACAGTCTGCCAAGCACAATTTAGACTAATGTGTGCATGATATTGACGAATTTTCACAAGGCAGACTGTTTCTCGATATTTAAAAATTGATGCATAAAAGTTAATTAACAAATTTTTCACAGTATTCCAGAACAATTTTTTACAGTCTGCCTATTAAATAAATAATAACTTTTACAATAAATATTTCATATTAAATTATTAGCATACCAATTCACGATGTTTAAAGTGTAGGCAGACGCAGTTAAACTTGTAAAAAAAACTTATAATGGTTAACAATTTTTTACAGTCTGCCATTGTTTTCAAACAATATTTAGGTAATAAATAAACAAACTATTGAATGGCAGACGATTTGTAAAGGTACTAGTGTCAGTATTATAATAAATTAGTTTTTGTTACACACGGACGATTGTACTTCGCCTTTATAGAATTGAAATTACTATAGCACGGTCTAGTATGATAGCCGATCGATGAGTCGCAACCTCCTGGAAGTTCTACGTCCGCGTAATGAATCCCAGCTTTTTTCCGGATAGCGAAAGACTCCTTACACTTCTTTAACGTTTTGTCTGAAAATAAGGAGCTCAAGGATAGACGCTCTACTGCTAAAATAGGCTTTTTGACAATGCGAAAAATAAAGTGTCAATTACTGTTATCCGTATAAATTAAGAGTTTAAAAATGGTTATTTATTAACGTAAATTAAAAATAATAATTTATTTATTTAAAAATCCGTACATAAAAATGTATTTTTTAAACGTTTGTCACATAACACAAAACGCTCCTGATTGGTCGAGTTTATAACGACGTCACCTGTTTGTTTGCCTACTTGCGCCTACTTGTGATATATTAGCTTTCGAAACTGTTTTAATAAGATTCTCCTATATTATCCATTGTTTTTGTGTGATTTATTTGCAATATTTTACAAATTCTGTCAAGTACTTTTACCATGGACAACTATTTTGTAAAAGCAGACAGCAGAAACCTGCCCCAAGTCGACGCGATCAAGGTCGGATTATACATTATATATATAGACTTCCAACCCGGAGGTTCCGGGTTCGATTCTACCCCATACCTTTCTTTTTTTTTAATTTCATAATCTTTAAAATACTTCTTAAATAAATTTAAATATATATTAAGGTATGTTTATAAATATTAATTAAATTAATTTTTTTTCTTAAAAAATTACATTTTTATTATTATTATACATTTTTCCATCAAATGTGTGGGGGAATATTTGCAGAATTATTGAGTAAACTTGAAACTTTTTTGTGTGCAAATTTATGAATATTTTACACACAAAACAGTTACTTCGTTTTTAGATGTTATATAAAAATGATTTGTTAAAAATTAATTTTGAAAAAAATTGATGTTAAGAAATAAACTTCCAGAATCCCAATTACGTAATGTGTGTGAATTGTAATTACTCAGAAAAACTCAGTATTTTATTCTAAAACTATTATTCGTAAATTTTAATTACTCAGAAAAAGCCGGGATTGACCGGGGTCAAGTGGCGTTAGGGCGCCATGGTCAGGTAATGAAAGATTGACCGGGGTCAGGTAGGGTTATGTGCATCATGATGCATGCAAAGAACATCGTAGTGCACCTAACTTTACCTGACCCCATCAATCTTACGTTACCTGCCTACCGCGCGATTCTATAATATTCAAAGTTTCAATTAACGCTAGATTTACCATCACAAATCGTCTGCCATTCAATAGTTTGTTTATTTACTAACTAAACATTGTTGGGATACAATGGCAGACTGTAAAAAAAGTCATTACAGTTATATGTATACATCGTATTAGGCTGCCATTTGTTTTATTCAATATTGTAAACTGTTAAGTTTATATTTAAATAACTTTTACACTGTAAAAAATTGTTCTGAAATACTGTGAAAAATTTGTTAATTAACTTTTATGCATCAATTTTTAAATATCGAAAAACAGTCTGCCTTGTGAAAATTCGTCACTATCATGCAAACATTAGTCTAAATTGTGCTTGGCAGACTGTAATAGAGTATTTTTAGTTACACGATTTTTTTGCAAACTAGCATTAGTATGCGTTACTCTTGTACTCGAGAAAACCGTCTGCCTGCAACTTTTTTGTGGATTTGGCAATCTAGCCTTATGCTTCAACAATTGGCAGACTGTAAAAAGTTGATTTAAGAAGCCTTTTTTTGCTAATTAAAGTTAATGTTTATATATGAAGTAACACGTTGCGGAACTTAATAGGTGCATCTATCTATAGCTTGTGGCTATAAATATCACCCGTATCAAAGGCAGCCTGTAAAAAATCGGTCTCTTTTTTCTGCCGCGAGCGCTCGGTCTATATAGTTGAAATCGCTGCGGGTATATCAACTAATCAACGACAAACTTTTGTAGTGACTTTACATTTTAACTTGTTTAACAGCACCTTTTAAATACAACGGATAAGACGAATGAAACAGGTAGATGTAGCGTTAAAGCACCAAAAAAAAAGACTTTTCTTTCTCAGCTTGATAGCTGTAATTTAGAGAGAGATAGATAGATAGATAGATAGATAGATGATAGATAGAGAGAGAGAGAGAGAGAGAGAGATATAAATAAAAAAAATTGAAAAAAATACTTCTCCTGATTACCTGTTGATTTATGTGAAGAAGTAATGTTCAAGTTTTCAAAAGGATCGGTTGAGTAGATTTTGAGATCTAATGTTCACAAACTTCAAAAATGGCGTTTTCGGGAAAATCCATTTAAAGTTTTTTATACGTGAAAATTCTAAATAAACCATCAATATAAGAACATGAATTTTTATACTTACATAGAGTCGTCAATGCCAGTCTTTTGAAACACACGCAGACGGAGAAGGGGATTCAGGAAAACAAAGGAAATTGCAGCTGCTTTCTGCTAAGGGTATCGAACGGCTACCGGGCAGGTATAAAAATCAGGTATCACGGCCGGTCGTTTAAAACGGTGTAACTCCGTTAGTTTTACTCGGATTGACTTAAAATTTGTACACAATATTCTCAACATATTGTTTATTCAGAATTTTTTTAAACCTTACCCCTCAAACAAATAAATATAATAAATATTTCATATGTTTAGTTTAACTTTTATCGAAGACTATCTGCTGAGGTCATGAATTTACTACTTTTTGCTTTACCGGAATTGTTGTAAAAATTAGTTATATATTTGTTGTATTATATTTTAAAGCAAAGTAGTTTGTAGTGTGACTTTTTTTTAAATAAAGTGTTTTTTTAGCGTTGATATTCCCAGTGGATGGAATGTTGAAAACGGGGAACCGGAAGAAGGTGGAATTAAACCAGAATTATTAATCTCCCTAACTGCACCCAAAAAATGCGCCTCCTTTTTCAAAGGAAAACATCATTATTTAGGAGGAAGATTTGTTCCTCCCAAACTGGCTGAAAAATATGAACTGAACTTGCCAAAATATCCCGGAACTGAATGTTGTGTCTCTTTATAAATTTTGTTGAGGGCTTAAAATGTCAATATTTTTTTTAGATATATTTTTTAAAGGCTTATCTTATTAAACAGGATATTATTAAATATGCTTGTTATTTATTTATGATTTTAGTTTTTTCTAAAAGCCTTAAAAAATGATGAAAACCCATGTTTTTCATCATATTTTTACTATTCCGTCTTAATTTGGAGTTGATTACGATTACTTTTGCAAAAATATAATGTTTTACCTATCGAAAAAATTGGATAGAAATCAAATCGTCGGTTTGGTACAAAAGTATCCTAAGTCATTTTAGCTTGAAATCGAGAAAAACGCATATGAATATTTATAAAGGCATTATTAAGGTTAAATAGTTAAGATTTTTTTTTTCAAATTCTAGAGTTTTTTTTGCTTTCAAAAACTAAATGTCCGTAAAGTGTTTGAGACAGGTTTAAAAATAAAGACTAATTTTTTAAGGACATAGGATATTATGCATTCCGGTTGAGTGGAAGCAAACTATCCTAACTGAATTCAAGGGACTTAGGATACCTAACAGTAGTTAATAGCTGGACATAGGATAAGGATGTTTTATGTATCTATGTGAGTTATAAGTGAAACAAAAAAAAAACATGAATTTCTTTGTCTTTAATTTAAACATTGTGTTTAAAGAAAAAAATGTTTTTCTAAAAATATCCAAGACAACTGTTTAGTAAAAAACTATAAAATACCTAAAAACAAGAAGTAAAAACTGATTAACAAGTAAACAAACGTTGCACCTGAGCCGAAAAAATGTGGATGAACTATTTACAAATTTTTCGTGGGGCAAATTTAAAAAAAAGTCTTGATATTCCTTAGAAATGGCATTCTTTTTGCAATAGTAAACTATAGAGTCGTACTTAATTTTAGAAATAGGTAGTAAACTATTTCTAAGTGGTTTTAGCTGATATTCGGAAAAACTTATTGTTTGTTTTCTAGAGCGCTCTGTCACGTTGATTTCAAGAAATTCTTTTTGGAGTTTGTAACGGAATTTTAAAAGCTGTGGCTCCTCATAATTAACTTTTACGCAACTTATTTCGGACCATTTCACTAAATTTCCGTGGTTATCTTTGTCAATTTTCCTCGTAGTTTGTTGCAACAAGTCTTTTAAGTCAAAAAAGTCACTTTTGGTTCATTTCTTTGACCAGATATGGCTTCTTTATACATGCTGCGAGCAATGGTATACCACTGTCAGGGGTATAAATCGGAATTTTTCTGGCACAACGTTCAATTGCACTGTGCATTGAATCGCCCTCATTTGAGTATGCCCTACTTCTAAAAACTTAGACTTATTTTGATTTTGTATTTAAGCGACATATAGTAACAGGACACAAATAAACTTGTTTTTATTCTGTCCCGCGCAATTTCGGAATAGAATGATATTTCTTTAAAGCCCTCTTCAGCTTTAGTTTCTATAAATTTTAGTAAACAACTTCCAATTTCACATGTTCCACGGGATGCTATGGCTTCATGCCACATATGTATAGCAATAGCCTTGTTTCTTTGCCGCGTCATATACCGTTAAATTGTATGTTGCCACTTTTGACTTATAATAAGCTTGCCCTACTTCTATTTTTGGACACTGTAAAACCTGTTGAAGGTCAAAAATGGCCATGCAGTAGCTTTCATCGATAGAGGCCCTTAATTTATCTTCTTCTTTTGCTTTGCATCGCTGCTTTATTTAGTAAGTGATTTTCTAGTTCTTTTCTAATTTTAGTTTTTCATTAGCACTTGAATTTTGGTAATTAATACATAAATCACACTGATCTTTTTTAGGTATGTGAAAACCCAAATTAAAGTCATTTACGAAGATCCATCGATACATTGATTCACGGACCGGTACTTCATCCTTTTCTTTGAAGTCATCGACGTACATTCTGTACATTTTAGATATATTTAGGGAGGAAGGCAGATATCCCTTAGAAGAGTCTTTTCTGGTATAGTGACTCTCTACCACATCAAATGAGTTGATGTGATCTTTTACGGATTGTTTTTATCTACCGTTACTTTAGATCCTTCAGTTATAAGCTTTTTTGCTACAGTCTTGACTACCTGGTGACTAACACCAAGTGTATTCAAAAAAAACATCTGGCAAACTCTTTCCTTTATTCCTTCTTCGGATAAAAGATGATAAAAATAAGACATTTTTCGGCGACTATCCCGTACATCGTTTTCTGAATTTGCCTGTAGCTCTATTTGCGATTTTCGCTTACGACGAAGACGTTGGCGCCTCGTAGTTTTGAAATCAACAAATCGCAGAATAAAATCTCGCTGACGATTAACGTCTCCTAAAGCCCAATATTCCGAAAAAATTTCTAGGCGCATGTCTTTGGAAATTTTGTTTGTTCATTTCAGTCTACAGGTACTGTTGCAGGCTTCTTTAAACTTTCTCTCTGAAATTACTTTATTTTGTGTATTTGTATAGGACAGTCCTAAGTTTCTTTTTCTTTTCATAACATTTCTTTTCCATTTATGTGGCTGACTCTTCCTCTTTCTTGATTTTTCTTGTTCTGTTTTTCCTTTTACAGAATCACTTTCCAATTCATTTTCATCCATGGACGACAGAATAACACTGCTACTGTCACTTTCGTCATATTTTTGTTTATTTGTTTGAAAAGCATACTCTGTTTTTTCAGGTTTATATTCCGAATCAGAATCAGTCGAATAGGGATCACTAGATTGAGGGGAACTCTTTGATAAAGCGTCACCTACTAGAATAGTACTGCTACTGCCACTTTTATTATCGTCTTGTTGATTTATTTCAAAAGTATACTTTATTTTCTCAGGTATATATTCCCCATCAGAATCAGTCAAATAGGGATGATTACCTTGAGGGAAACTCTTGGATAAAGCGTCACCTACAAAAAAAATTAAAACACCATTTTTTTTTGTTTTGTCCTATTAGGTAACTATAACCTAACCTGCCTATAGAAGTTTCACTTCAAAAATCCTGTCTAATGTATTTATATTGTGAGCTATGTGTAGGTGTGGATGTGTATCAAATTTTGTGTAAATATTAAGTAAAAAAAAACAAACCTTCATTAGTTTCACAAACATCCATACGGACGTTCGTCAATTCTGTTAAATCGGTATTATTTGGGATATCCCTGTCATTGTCATTTGTTGGTTCGACTATATTGAAGGAAACCTCTGTACTTTGAGGTAAATAATAGTCAAAATTTGATTTATTATATGGCAACATCAGCAGAAACATCTTCATCTAAAAAATCATACATTTTTAAACCCGACTTCTCATAAGTAACGTCATGAATTAATAAACCAAAAGCAGTTATAGTTACAGTATATACATATAATATAATAAGTAAAGGTCTCATTTAAATTTTTTTTCCACAAACCTTCCATATTTTCCAAGCCAGTGTTAATAACTGGGACGTTTGGCAGCTCTGCTAATTTAGAGCTACTGCTACTGTAATCAACCGCTGTTAATATCGAATCTTTGCTGGCAAAATTAGAACTTCTAATTTCATTAACAACAATTTCTAAAACCAAACAATCATTTCCATGAAATAGTCAATCAACAAATACAGACTAATTTTACCTGCATCTGAGACAACTTGTAGACTGCTTTAACATGTCTAGTATCTTTTTACTTCTACTGCTACCATTGTGTTTTCACTCACTTATATTTTATAATTGAAATAAAAAATCTAATTTATAAATCACGTTTTACGCTAACACGTTTCTAGTTAAATGCTTAAGCATACCTAAGCGTTGATCGTTGTAAACAATCAAGACAGAAAATTTTATTGTTAGGTTAGGATAGGTTACGACTTACGTTCATTTCGCAACTTAAAGAATAAAAAGAGGGCGTTATGACAGTATGTCGCTGGTAACTACATTGATCCTGGAAATTGCATGAAATTAACCTAAGTCCATATTCTGGCAAAATTTTTTGCATTCGTCCTATGTCCTAAGTATGGACTTAGGATAATTTACTTTTTGAAAAAGTTGGGGCTAATATTAGGATACTTTGCTATTGGTAAATTTTAAAGCGCCAAATTTAAAATGGGACTTAGGATCGTTTTGTTAAATACATGGTCCCCAAAATGTGACTTGTCAATAATATCTCATTTTTAGTAAAATATGGACTTAGCATACTCTTGTACCAAACCGACGAAATTAGAGTAGGCAGTTTGATAAGGACATTCAGTCCTTTATGTTTAGTTATAAGGCTCATCGGAAAATAGTTGTAATTTGTCTATTACTGAAAAAAGAACATTAGTATAGACAGATCAATAAAAAACTTGCCAAGTCAAAACAGAGTGGAATTAAAATATTTGGTATCAAAACCGCGATTACTAAATAAAGATTTAACC
>JAHBCN010012938.1:0-25463 GCA_019359885.1 Listronotus oregonensis
CACAACCGGCACATGTTTGAATGGTGTTTGAACAATAAATAACATATTTTGTTATTTTTATATTTTTAAAAAAATATCTAATTTTATATTCACGTTTTTTTTGGAAAAAAATGGTATACAAACCTCAGAGTGGTTATCATTAATGTCTCGAGATTAATTAACAATCTGTCGACAGTAATGGAACATTCCCCCTTATTAATATACAATTACAATACCATTTTAACCAAGTCAAGTGAAGTTTCAATATCTATGCTAAATAGATATTTATTTTTTTTAAAATTTTTTAAAGATTGATAATTAATATTCCGTTTAAAATATGTCCAAATTTGCATAAAAAAATTAATTCGGGTCTTGAAAAAAAATTAACATTTAAAGTATGACGAAAATGACAACGTAATAAGCCGCTTTTTTTTTATTACTGCCAATGTAACAAATTAAATTCCATTAAAAAATGCTTCGCGTTAGTTGTACCAAAACGATTTTCCGAGTACGACATCGTAGGAGTTCTAAACACTAATTCTCAGGCGGAAGAAAAATCAAATTGCGGCTATCTTTAGGTATTAAAAATAAAAATGCAAAAATTTTAATTTTAAAGTTACACTTTTTTTAATGGGAAAGAATGAATTTTTTTTTAATTTTTTAAATGATATTTTAAATTTATATTGTTTAAATAAAATTTTTTAATAAAATTTTAAGTTTCAAAATAACAATTTCTTTAAATGGATTCTTAAAAAATTTTTGTTTGGATTACGAAAGATGAACCCCAGGCGTGTGTTGTCAAAAAAAGGAATTTTATTTTAAAAAGCCATAAAGTCTTTTTTAAGGCCAAAATTTAAGCCCCTTTTTTTGATCATTAAAACCCCAATTCCGTCAACGTTGTAAGTACCGAAACATCCTATAGGTTTCCGGCATTTTTTGAGAATTCTTGTCCACTCCGATATAATACAGATCCCATATAAATTTTTAAACCTTTTTTTACAAACCCCCTTATTAAATCGGTAATTTATTAACGGTCAACAGTTTAAGTAAAAAACCCAAGGACATTACTGGATTGGTCTAGGCCAACGACTTTTTTCTTCGCGTCTCAGTGAATTTTTAATGCTGGGGGCAATTAATGCCGTACTTTTTTTTAAAGATACTTTACCACTACATTCTGGGGTTCGAACCCAATCACGAAAAATAAAATTCGTGATAAGTTACCGGCCTAGGAAATCAATGTCTCTAATAAAATGTTTTAAAAAGTTTATTTAAAAATTAAACAAAAATGTTGTTTTTTGTATTTCTAACGTTTCATAAAAAAATTGTTTAAATGACTTCATTCGGACCCTTCATAAAATTAATAGTCTGTTTAGTTTCGACAGAAAATTTTTTGCTGTCACAAATTTTTATAAAAATGTTTAAGTAACAAGTTAATATTTCCTTGGGGCAAAAATTAAAGAAATACCTTTACATAAAAAAATATATGATCTGTGTTAGGGCTGGATCAAATGATGATACTTTGTACCGTTACAAATTTTTTCCAAAATAGGTTGCTGGTTTGGAAAAAGGGGAATCTCGCTATTTTAATAAACCCAAGACGAATCACATTGATTTTAACTACATTTTTAATCTAACACTAATAATAATATTTATAATTTTTGGGCCCTAAATCATCCCCAAAAAATAAATTTTTAAAAAAAAAAAAAAAAGCTTAAACTGTACGTTGTTTGACTATTAGAAAAATTTAAACAACTGATTAAAACAGTTGGTAGAGTTATCTTAAGCAATGGCGGTATATCCTTTTTTGTACCTAATTGTTTAAGTTAAATTTTTTTTTAAATTTGCCTCAACCTGATTTTACTTTCAAATAAAAAATTTTTAAAAAAAAACCGATAAATTGCCATAACTTAAACTATAAAATTTTAAAAAGCTTGAATATTCTTATTCTACTAGGTTTTTGGATAGTTCTATTTTGAAATAAGCACTTATTTGATTTTAAGGTTTTGAAAAAAAATGTCAAAATTTGTTTCATTCGTATGTCGAAATTTATGTTTTTTAAAGATAACGTATATCTATAAAAAAAATTTAAATGTCTGCTTTAAAAAAAGGGTTTTAAGATTTTTTTTTGGTGGGGAAAATTGTCGGTACTGACATAAAAAATTTAAATTTAACGAAAAATTATTTTAATATATCCATGATACGCGTCTTTTTTTTAATTTTTTTAAAAAAAAAAGTAAAACGTTAAAAAAATTGTGTATCAAAAAAAAAAAAGTTAATACTAAAGGGTGTTAAAAAATTGCTTTTATTTGTCAGAGCTCCCCCTCCCCTCCCTGGCAAAAAAATAAACCAAAAATTTAATAGGTTAATCATAATGGAAAAAAATATGAACGTATTTTTAATATTGAGATAATGGTGGTAAATTTTTTTTAAAAAAATAATTTTCATTAATATTTTTATACCATTAAATATTTTAATGAAGTTTTTGGAAATGTACTATGTATCCCCAAAATTTTTGGTGTACCACATTTTTTTTTTTGTCAAAATAGGCAGGTCAAATTCTGTACGAACGCCACTGGTGGGGAAAAAAAAAATTTGGGGGCATAAAAAAAAAATTGAATCATTTTTAAAAAAAAATTTGGTGCCCCCTTCAAAGAAAAAAAAAAAAAAAATAGCAAAAAAAGGTTTAATTTTTTTGTCCGCTTTTTTTTGGTTTATTTTACAGCCATGTGGGGGGGACATTATAAAAAGCAATGGCGGCCGTTAGTTCAATTTAAACCTTTTCGGCTCTTATTCTTTTTTTTTCTTTCAAGAGAACCAATTTTTTTTTTTAAATTTATTCAACTAAAATAGAAAATTTTTACAAATTTCAAAAATTTCTATAGATATTATATTAATAATAAATAATTTTTTTTGAAAATTTTACAATTTAAAAATTAAGACTTTTTGAAAACGTTCATAAAACCCCTTTTAAAATGGACACAAAAAAACCCTTTCCCCCAATATTGACGTACAATTAGAAAACACCCCGTAAAAAAAAAAAACCCAAAATGATATTTTTTTTCTAAACAGTTGATTTTATCAATGTAAATGAATATTTTTTTTAAATTTAAAAGGGTTAAAAAATCCAAAAAAAAAATTGTTGAGCCTTTATCATACAGGGTGTTAAAAAAAAAATTTCTATTATTGTGTTAACCTATCCGTCCCCGGCAAACTAAATGCAAAAAATTTAAAATTTCTTTTAAGAATACTTATCTAGTAAATTGTTAAAAATATTAAATTACGCCTAGTTTTAAAAAAAAGTTTTTTAAAAAAAAAACGATTTTCAGGGGCATCCGTTATGTACCTGCACCTCCGGGGGGGGGTCATGGGGAAAAAGCTTATAAACTTGTCAAAATATTTTAGGTTTTCTATTAGATTCCCAGATTGCTCACTTATTCTGGGACACCTTATACATTGCAATTTAATTAAAAAAGTCTATTTATTTTGTGTCCCTTTAAAATTTAAAAAGTTAAATACCATGCAAATAATTTTACTGCGGGTAGTTTAAAATTAACTAAATTATTATTTCAAAAAAAAATTCCCCCTTTTTTTATTTCTTAGTAATATTAGCAATTTTACCCTTCTTTATGGCATCAAAATTCCCAAAAAATTTTTAAATATTAACAAATTGAATAAATTTTTCTAGTTATTATAGTTATTAACCATGAAATTTTGTTTATAAGATGACTTTGCCCCCTTTTTTAAGAAAAAAAGCTATCTCTTTTGGGAAAGGAAAAACTAATGACTTTTTTAAAAATGGTTGTGTTAAATTAAAAAAATAACCTTTTTTAGCAATATTCCTTTAATAACACTTTTTTTTGTTTGTTATATAAAAATTTTTTATTTTTTTTTTTATGATGAGATATCTAGTATAAAAAAACATTATTTAAAAGGTTAATTTGGTTGGCCCTTTTTTAAAAAAAAAACAACAAGTTAATATTATGAATACTTTTAAAAAAATTCAAAAATTAAATCCCTTTACGGAAGCTTTCACTTTTTTTAAAAAATAATTTTTTTAACTGGAAATTTTTTTTTTTCAAAATTTGCTTAATATTTTTCATTTATAGAAGTAAAAAAAAACCAAATATGTATTAAGGCAAAATAGATCTATAATTTAAAAAATACGTTAACTGCTAACATTTAAAAAAGGGCCAAGTTCTTTTCCAAAAAAATTGGCCTTTAGTAAAACCAATTCTGTCCACAATTTGATGTTTTACTGTTTTTTTTAATTGGAAGTTTTTTCTGTGTTATTATTTTTTTTTAATAATGAAAACAGTTTTTCTTTAATATAAATGGATCAAATAAAACTTGCCTAGTCAAAAAATAAAACTCACAAATTTGGGCCCTGGTCTAATTTTAGATCAAATACTTTTGCCCCGATATTTGTGGATAGGAACTGGCCCTTTTTATACAAAATTTTTTTTTATGGCTTTTTTTTTTTTCTGAAAAAAAAAAAAAATTGGGGAAAAAGGGGGAAATTTCCCTTTAAAAATTAATGTTTTAACAGTTTCATTTAAAGGAAAGACCGATCCTGTAATCCTGGGTTTAAAATTTTTTTTTCAAAAAATGGGGTTTGGGGTTTAATAAGTAAAGTAGGGGATTTATTTTTAGTTTAAAAAAAAAACGTGTCTGCATTTTAAATTGTAAAACAATTAAACCTCAGAAGCTAAGGATTGATCAGATTGCAAACTTCTAAAATAGCCCCTTAATTATTTCCCCTCTAAAAGGGGGTTTTTTAATTTTTTTTTCTGGTGCCCAAAACCACTTACATACAAAATTGTGAGATCCCATTTTTCGGGAAAATTTCTTTTTGATGGGTTTTTCAGTCAGTGGTGAAATGGGCGATTTTAAAATCAAATATCAAAAACCCTTGTCATAAATATCAATTTTTCACAGGTAATAAAAGTACTTATGTGAATTAACATACCAAATTTAATTTTTTATGTAAAAAATAATAGTTAGATAGGAAGATAAACATGCTAAAAAGTTTTTTATAACTAACACTGCCTTCGACAGGCTGGTTTTCCTGGCACTACCCCCACCAAATATTGAATATGTTTGAAGTTTAAAAGAATTTTTAAACTTGTCGCTGGAGATGACGACGACATCGGCGCGACGTTTCACGTTAAACTATTTATTTTAAGGGAATTTTATACTTTTTTCGGGCGTTGACGGCGACGTCGACGCTGGCGTTTGATGTTAAAATATTTATTTTACGGTCAATTGTTTATAAAAAGGACTGCTCGGCCCAAAAAAAAGGTATGATGTTGGGTTTTTTGACGTAAGCAATGAGTTAACAAAGTTTCTTATTTGTGTTTCATTTTAAAATTCAGTTTAGGGGTTTCTTACTGTTTAAATTTTGTTGTGTGACTTACTGAAACAACTTCTTGCTTAACATCTTTTGTTAAATTTTCCTTCTTGAGTAATGGTAGTCTTTAATCAGCAGTAAATGTCAAGTTTTAATTTATCCTTAATTTGGGGGTCGGGTAAATATTATAATAGTTTTTAAATATTGAATGATTTTTTTAAAGTTTCAAAGCATTTGCCAAACAAATTTCATTTAAATTTATTGGGAAAATTTTTTAGTGACATCATGCAACCAAAAACAATTCTGAAACGCCTGTATATCATATCTTGTATTCGCTGCGCCAGGACCTGCAGGAATTGAACCTGGTGTTTGAGATAATTTAAGTTTAATTTTTGGGGCCGAACTTGGCTCGCATTCGCCTAACCTTACTTTTTTTAAAAGTATTTAAAAATTTTCGCATTCCCAAAAACCAAAAAATTTTTTTAAATTTTTTTTCGAAACCCAGTTTTTTTAAAAATTAACACCGTTAAGTTAAATTAATTTTTTTTTAAACATATAAAGGCCAGCGCCGACCTCAACGCAGATGAGGACGCCAACACCAACGAAAGTTTATAAACCAGAGTTACCCGCAAATGTTCAGGAATATTGTTTATCCTATATGGATAGATGGTGGGTTAAATATAGCTGGGCAACTACAGGATCACCTCTAATGTCAGTGCAATTAAATGAAAAATTAATCGATGATGCTTCATTATGCATCCTACCGAAGAATACAATTGTGTTCAGTTACGACGATGGTTGATGTGCCTACCGTCCAAAAAGAAAAAAAAGCCGAGTTAGTTGGGAGGTTAGAATAAAATAATTTAGATGTCAAGTAGAACTGTATTGGTAATAAGTAAAAAAAAAAAATAATTTTATTTCTATGTTTTAAGCGAGGTTCTAGTGATTTTTACCCATTATTTAAGGTAAAGGGGACTTTATTTTAAATTAATTAAATTTTACCATCCCATTTTTTTTTGCACAATAAATTCGATTTGGGTTAACCACATTTTCTTTAAATAAAGTGAACAAATATTTGTCTTTAAACATTATCGATTCCTTAAATATACCATCACCTCGTTATACCCTTAAAAATCACATTTAGCAGTTTGGAAAAATTTTTGGTTTTCCTTTTTATTTTTGTTTTGGAAAAAGTCATAAAATTTAAAAAACTAAAAAATAATATAAGTTCTCAGAAAGGTTTACTACGTTTATTACTGTGGCATATTCAAAAGATTTTTACCCCTTTCCTTATAGATAACATTATATATTTTAATTTAAATATTTGTATTATTATTTTATTATGAATGCATAATAATTTGAATTAAACTGTTTATAAAAATTATTATTACTACTTGTTTTTTGCTATTTTTTTATAAACATATTCTCTATATTTGTAAATAAATCCCAAAAAAAAAGGGTGGAATTTGGGGGGATAGGAAAAAAAAAAATTTAACTACAAGGTTTATATATAAAAAATTTTTTAAACAGTAAATTAAAAATTTATATTTTAGTATAGTCTGTCAAAAATATATCGTTATGGCTTTTACGGACCTAAAAAAACCTTTAAGATTTTATTACCTATTGTTATTGGGTAAACCCATTTGTTCATAAGGGGGGTGGGCCAGGTATTTTTTTATTTAACCATTAGCATATAAATGTTTTGGCTAATATTTTAGTGGCAGTGTTAAATAACAGTTTTACTGTCGTTTCAAAAAGTTGTTTTACGAGAATATAACTATGTCGCGTCGAAATTATTTTCATGAGATGCAAAACAGGTTGTAAAAATGTGTATGAAACTTTAATCAGTAGAGGAAAATTAAAAAAAGCTTTAAAAGAAACCGGGGTACTTACAAAAACCCAAATCATCGAAAAGAATATTATTATTCTTTGTGAAGAATTGAACCCCAAAAAAAACGTAGTGATTTTAATCTCACCGTATAGACAATAGTGATCAGGATCTAATAAGAAGGAAAATATATTGTCTTTATGGCGAAGTTATTCATCTTGGATAAACTAAAAAAACTGACGAAGACGAAACCAATATAACTATTACCTGCCCCCCAAAAAAGTTTTTGAAAAAGGGGTTTTAAAAACCGCAACATGACAAAAAACAAGTAGTAATGGAATCGCACAGATTACGCACTTGGAATTTAATTTTCCCCCAAGAATTAAAAAATATAGGTTAGAAAAAACAGCCAATTTACCTTGATGAAACATGGTTTGATACCGATACAGTACCAAGGGATGGGTTGATTTCAGTAAAAAATGTTGGGCACCTTCAAAAAAAAAAACACATTACCATAATCCCCCTGGTTCAGAAGACGGTTTTTCCCAAACTGCTTGCTGTTGTCTGAAAAATATTGGGGGGTTTAGCTTGGTTGTCATAAAAAAAAATGCAGAACTTTTGAAAACTGGTTTTAAAATTTATTTTAAAAAAAATTCCAAAAACAGTGTTATTGTCATGGATAACGCAAGCTACCACAGCCGTCTGCTACACAAAGCACCAGCTTCATCAAGTTCAAAACTGAAATCCGGAATATTTTGAAAACGATTTAATTTTGAATTCAGTTACAAAAAAAACATCTTTTAGGTCCTAAAAATTATATGCAATTAAAAAAAAAAATTGATAATTTGGCTGAACAGGCTGGGCATACTGTCTTCCTCCGTATCACTGTATGTTTAACCCCATAGAGCATTTATGGAACCAAGTAAAATAAAAAAATTAGAGCGAAAATTTTCACCTACTTGAAGTCCCAGTGTTAGAAATTTGATAAAAATGTTTTTTACTAGCATACCGGTTGAAAGCTGGAAAAATTCACTACAATAAAAATTTCAACACATTAAAAAAAATTGGGGCTTTTACATTTCGATCTAAAACAACATAAATCCTATTGTCATTAATCTCAATGAGATTTAAAATGAAACAAATTAGATTTAGATATTTAGATTAAAAATGTAATTATGTATAGAAAATGCAGTTATAAATTTATTAAAACTTTGCAAATATTTAATTTCTTTAAGTAATTTTAAGATTATACTTACCTAAATAAACAATAAATTATTAAATTTTTTTATATTATTAAAGTCCGTCCCTAATGTTCTGCCTTTTAAAATACCTACCAATCAGCAGTTTTAATCTGTGGCGGTAAAACCCCCATAAATAAAGGGAAAAGAAAAAAAGACAATTGTAGTTATCACTATAGACGCCCACCCCCTTTGAAAAAGTACTTTTGCCGACAATCAATTTTTTAAAATATTTAATTTTTACCTGCTGAGGCCCCTTCTCAGCGTTCCCTTTTTGAGTTCTTACTATGTTTCCGGGTCTATTTAAAACGTGGGCCCCCCTCCGCACATATTTATGTTGCAAAAACAACAAACTGCACGAAAAAAACCCCAAGTAATGCAGGGGGTTTTTGTGTTTGTAAAGATGGATTTAAATGGGTTTTTTTGGTATTCGATTCGTATGAACCCTAAAAAAACTTTGAAAAAAAATTTTATTATTGAGAAAAAAAAAATTTGCCGTAGTGCATTAAAAAAAAAAATTTTTTTGAAATGTTTTTATTTTTTTAATTTAAAAAAAAAATATATAATTAAAAACCCAAAAAAATGTTTTTTTTAAAACACAAATCCAGTTTTTTTTTGCCATTAACTAAATTTGTTTTTAAGTTTGTAGCCTTCATACGAATCAAAAAAAAACCGTTTAAAAAAACCCAAATCTAAAAAACCCTCAAAAGGCCTATTTGAGGGCTGGTACGCTGGCCAGTACCCCCGCTGTTAGTAAATAAATAAATTAATATTGTTAATATAAAATAACTTTAAAATTTTTTTGTTGAATTTAAGTTTTTATGTAAACGAAAAGGTAATAATTGTGCAATTGGGCATCATTTAATATGAAATGTAAATACAGATTTTTTAAAATTTTCCTGAATGGAATTAAAATTTTCTATAAGTTGGCTAGTGACCCAAAAGGGGTTAAAAAAAGCTGCTAAAAACTTTAAAAATTATTAACAATAATATAAAAAAACGGGCCCCTAAAATTTTTTTAAAAAAAAGGAAAAATTTTGAGCAATCTTAAAAAATTAAAAAAAAAAATCGTCACATCAGCTCTTTTATTTTATTGTACTTTTTTAAAAAAATTTTTTTTACGTAGAAAAATTTTTTTCTGGGGTCCAAATTGTATAGTTTTTAAATATTACTCAAATCCCCTTTTTTATTAAGAACAAAAAAAAGACAATTATTTATTCTAAAATTTTAATCACGACCCCATTTTTAAATGTAAAATCAACATAAATTTTTTTTGTTTTAATTTGACAAATTTTTTTTTTTTTAAATTTATCGAAAATAAAGTAATTAAAAAAAAAAAAATGTTAATTTTCGTTAAAAAATTTTTTATTTTTTTTTTAAATCTTAAAATTGAGTTTAAAAAAAAAATGAAATATTTGTTTTTTTGTGGAATAAAAAAACAAATTAGGGGAAATTTAAAAAAACTTAAATGAATGTTTTTTTTATTTTCAAAATAAATAAAATTTAAAATTTTTTTTTTTTAAATCTCGAGAAAGGGAGCAGATACGTTTTAAAATTCAAACTGGATTTTGCAGTACAAATAAGGAGTATTCGAATCCTGCGCCCCGTAACTTTCACATTTTTTTTTAAAAAAATTTCCCATGCTTTAGAGGTACCGTGCATAGTTAAATATAAAAATAATTTAAGAGGAATAAAAAAAAATTTTAATAAGAAAAAATATTTTAAAAAAATTAAAAAATTTAAAGCACGACCTTAATTGTTTTCCATATTCCCCAGTGTAAGTGGCTTCCAACCCCGGGAAATTAATTTATTAAAATTTTTTTTTAGTCCAAAATTAAAAAAAGAACCTTGTTTATAATCATTAGGAGCAACCGCAACAACTGCCTGTTTTTTCCAAATTTTTTAGAGGGGGAGAAAAAAAATGAAAAAAAGAATTTTATACCAAATTTTCGGTTTTTTCCAAAAATTTTTAAAAAAAACCCCATTTAGTGGTTGGAAAATGGCCCCAAACTGAAGAATTGCGAAAATTGTAGTGGTATTAAAAGTTTCTTCCCCCCTGCGATTTTTTTTTGGAAAAAAGGGCCTTGGAAAAAAAGAAATTTTTTTCCCCCAAAGGGGTTTTAAACCAACCCCATGGACTATTTTGGGGGAATGATCCCCAAAAAAAAATAAAATCTTGTACAACTTCAAAAATTCCAAAAAAACGGATTTTTTGGGGATGTCTAAAAAAAATAAATGTTTATGATAATCAAATATCCTATTTAAGGGTGGAACTACCTTTATCAATAGGAAAAATTAAATAAAAAAAATAGCTTTTCCAAAAAAAATCTTGGGGTTTATTTTTTGGGGCCAACCCCTTTAAACCAGGTGTAACTAGATTTTTCTAGTTTACTTTTAACCAAAATTACTCCTGCAAAGGGGATCCCCAAAAAATAAAAAAAACATATACAACTTTTGTAAAAAAAAATAGAAAGTTTTTTGGGGATCCTAAATATGATGGACAGTTTAGAGTAAGTTTTGATAATAAACCACCCCCAAAATTTTAAAATAAAAAAACCCCATTACCCCAAAAAATTAATAAAATGTTTATGAAAAAAACGTTTTGGGCTCATATTTTTTTTCCCAGATAAAAAGTAGACCTTCTTGGGGGTTTTTGAGTTCATTTTAAAAAAATTTCCTTCAAGGGGGTAAATTAACCCCCTTAAATTTTAAAATCAAAAAACCTTTAAAAAATTAAAAAAAATATTTGGATGGTTTAAATATCTCAAAAATAACATAAATTTTTTTTAAAATTTTGGGGGGTTAATTTCCCCCCTTTTTTTTTAACGGGTCAAAAAATCCCCAAAATAAGATTTTTTTTTAAAAAACTAGAATTTTATTCATTTTTTTTTACTAATAAGGGGGGGTTTTCCCTTAGAAAAGGATGGTTGACTATCCCCATACATTTATTTTTTTAAATTATGTCCAAAAAATCTGTTTTTTTTTTTAAATTTTTTTAAATTTTCATGATTTTTATTTTTGGGGGTGATTGTACCCCCCCATAGTAGGGGTTTTTTTCCCCTTTGAAAAAAGAAAATTTTTTTTTTTTTAAGGTCTTTTGGGGAAAAAAAATTGCAGTGAAAAACTTTTGGGGGCCCTTTATTTTGCAATTTTTTAGTTTGGGGATTTTTTCCCCCCCCCAAATAAAAGTGTTTTTAAAAATTTAAAAAAAATAAAAAGCAATGCTCTTTCTAAATAAATAAATGTAAAAAAAAGGCATTTTTTAAGGGGTTTTTGGTCATTTTTTAAAATCAAAAATTTTTAAAATTTTAAAAATATAAAAAGGTTTTTCTCAAAACCGGGTTAAAATTTTTTCGATTTTATAATTGAAAGGAAAATTTAAAAAAATTTTATATAATATACTGCAGTCATAATATTGACATAGTTTTCCCCCACTTTTTTAAAAGAATAAAAATTTTTTTAATTCCCCCAGGAAAAAAACAAACAAATCACAACCAAAAATGGCATTACGATATGCAATGAAAAAAAAAGTTTTTTTTTTTTAACTCCAAAAAACTAGCTGTTTTTTGCTTCTTTGATTGCCATACTTTTAAAAAAAAATTTTAAAAGGGGGGGTTAAAAAAATTTTTTTATGTAAGGATGTCTTATAATACAAGAAAAATTTGTAAAAATTTAAAATCATTTTTCCCCAATTGTATTCTTATACTAGGTATAAAAAATATTTGAGGAAATATTTCCCCCAGTAAAATTTTAAAAAGTAAAATTTTTTTTTAAAAAAAAAAAAAGATTAAGATTATTAAAACGAATATAAATTCAAAGCCTTTTTTTGACAGAAATAATTCCTAATTTCTGCCCTTTTTTGGTTTGGCAACAGTGTTCGTTTATAAAGCAGCGTGTGCATATACCCCGGACGTCAGTTTTAAAGGAATTTTAAAGCGACGCCCAAAAACCATTAAAAAAATTTTTTAAATTTTCTGTGTGTTTTTGTGATAACTACAATTGTCTTTGGAAGGGGCTAACACGGTATTCTTTGAGACAGACGTTAACAGGCAAATTTTTTTAAAATTTTTTTATAAAAAGAGTAAATTTTTTTTACAACGGTTGTAAATAAATGTTAAAAGGTATTTCTTGTCCTTCAATAATAACCAAGTTAAACCTATAAAATATTTCTATTTTTTAAAAACGAAAACGGGGAAACTAATTAACTATGCATTGTATTTATTGAATTTTTACTTAAACAATAACCAAGATAGCTTAAGAATCCCTTTTTTATAGGTTATTCTTTTTTTTTTTAAAGATGACTACTTTGGAATATTTTGTTTTTTTTCGAAAAAAAGAAAAAAATTTTTTTTTTCGTGCACACCTCATGGTGGATTAAATTGTAACCTACATAATAACAAATAGTTTTAAAGTTTTTGGTTTTTTCCTTCGGAAAAAATTTTAAATATTTATAGAAACCCCATGTTAAGAAATAAATTAAAAGTAGTATAAATTAAATAATATTATTTAACCTTTTTTGACTAGCTGACTACAAGTGAGTTTTTTTATTAACCTTTTTTTTTTTCTTTATAGCTTTTTTTTTTTTAAATTTTAAAAAAATTTTTTAATGGTTTTAATTTAATAGCTTTTCGCCCGCAACTTTTCCGCGGAAACTACACGACTTTTTTGGTGTGTTTTTTTTTTTCGGAAAATTTTTTTAAACCCGTCTGCCTTCACGTATCTGGCCCTCCCCCCCCCCCTTGAGGGGGCAAATATAATATAATATGCTCTCTGCGCCCCCGTTTTTTTTTCACATACTTTGCAGTGTAGCGTGTGTTTTTTTCTTGTTATT
Source organism: Listronotus oregonensis (assembly GCA_019359885.1). Taxonomy (NCBI): domain Eukaryota; kingdom Metazoa; phylum Arthropoda; class Insecta; order Coleoptera; family Curculionidae; genus Listronotus; species Listronotus oregonensis. The sequence goes on from JAHBCN010012938.1 coordinate 13,224, forward strand.
ATTTTTTTTTATAAATGGCGTTTGTAAATGGTTAGTTCCCAACTTATGACTTGCATCTGCCCCCCTTTAAACCCTTAGTGGACGGGGGTCCAAAATTTGTACTACTTTGTATTTTTTTTTGGGGAAAAAAAAAACTTTTAATTTTTTTCTATGTTTACGACTTTAAAATGACGATTTTTTTTTCCCATAATTTTACCCGCCTAGGGGTTTAATTCAAAAAATTGGGAAATATTATTTTTTTTAACGTATTCATTAGTCTACATAAATTTTCATACTTTTAAGGCCAAAAATGACGAAGTTCCATAAACTGTCGGTAATTAAAAATGGAAACCCCCAAAACGGTTTAAATAATTTTTTTAAAATAATCAGAGGAAGTAAAGATTTGGGTTTAAATTTAAATTTGATAAGTGTGAATTAACTGTTTTATCTAAAGATCATTCCAATATACTATAAATTTTTTTAAGTGTTGCCCCCAATTTGTCAGTAATTGCATTTCAAATTTTTTTAAAAGGAAGTGTTTTTTTGTCAAATGAAATTGAATACTCAATTAATAAAGCAGAATTTTTAAAATCTCTTAGCACCAAATTAAAATTTATAGACTAAAAATTTCCTTTTTTTTAATAAAATATTTTTTCCATCCTGAATGTCTTATTTGAAAAGATGTTCACCTTGTTAAATTCCAATTTTTTAATTTTTATATGTATTAGAAATTTTTGGTTTAAGACATAACAAATTGTGAATTAAATTAAATTTTTGGTTACAAACCCTTTCCCCAAAAAATTTGGGGTCTTGGAATAAGAATACATTCACCCGTCTATTTCTCCTTTTTAGGTTAATCAATGACGTGTCAGGTTTATTTTCCCAAAATTTTCCTTCCTATATTCTTGCGACAGTGGTTTGATTTCAGCAATTGTTTTGTAAGATGGTTATCTGTTTGAATCTTCAAAAAAAACCACAAGAATTCCAAAAAAAAAAAAAAAAAAAGTTTTTACTTTTAATTTGCCAAGCCGCAAAATATTTTAAAAAACACCGACAAGTAAGATAAGGCACGCATTCCTTCAGGCACCTGAAAGTAATGTTGGATTAACGCACTTCCATCTTGTCTTTGGGAAATTTGTTAGAAAAAAAACATTCCATTTTCTCCTCAGACTTGGTCTGCCTGGGGGGAGACACCTGGTTTGGGGGAAAAAAATGCTGATATTTTGGCCTACGGGGTTTAAAAGCTAAAAAAAAAGGCGGGCGTTCTTCAGACACAGTAGATAAGACATTAAAAAAGAGCCCGATTTTAGCTGAAAATCCTTCTGTTTAGAGCCTCGGGTTTGCAGAAGGATGGAAAACGGGTAGATGGAATGACAATTCCGAAATAGGAAAACATTATTTGGGACGTACTTGCCCCATTGAAAATCCTATCTGGACAAAATTTAATTTTGTAGGGGGGGCTGCTCGACCCCCCGGAATAAAAACATCTAAAATATAAAGAGTTGAAAACGCTTTCTTCATTCCTTTTCTGTTGAAACTTTTAGTCCTTTGGGTGATGAGGCTAAGGGTTTTATTAATGAAATTTCAAAAAAATACAATGCAAAAATCTCGAAGTTTCATTATCCAAAAATTTTTAGTGTGCAACGGGGAATGCACTGGGTACTAGGAAACAATCCAGGAAGACCTAGGACTTGATAAAGTTTATAATTTTAAATATAGATTGTTATTTATTTAATTTAGAATATTGTTAAATATTTGGTATTTATAACATTATATATTTAAAATAAATAAAAAACGCATTCAATTACTTTTCAGTAATTGATTTTTAATTCAAATTTCTGAAAAATTTTTTTTGGGATTCACTCAGGTCAACATTTTATCTAGGCTTGTACCCCCCATCAAAAGGTATTTTTTGGGTTGGGGAAACTATAAAAATTCAGAAGTTTTAATGTATTGAACGGTTTTTAAATTTTTTTATTTATTTTTTTTATTCTTCCTTTTTCTTTATTTTACGTCAAATGACCTTAAACTTGACTTTATGAAGGTAATTGACCTAAGTTTCCCCTTGTCGGCCTCGAAAATATACGTAAAATTTTTTTAGATTTTTCGAACCTACTTACCATTTTTCCCCCAAAAAACATTATAATAACCTTGACATGACCTTTATGATCCCTGGATAGATGTAAATAAACGCCGAACTCGATTTGCGACCTTAAAACATAGGCATGAATTTTTCCGATGGTTTTTTTTTTCATTTGCCTTTAAATAACCTTGAACCTGACCTGGTGGAGCCTACCCCCCCCGCCCATCGTAATCAGCGACCCCAAAAAACCCCAGGATACCATCTCCGGCCGGGGAAAGTCTATAAAAATGTTGACCTGTGTTTTAATTAAAAAAGGATAATGTAATCGTAACTGGTAATTAATTTTTACGAATCTCAAGTAATTTAATTATTGATTGATAATTTGATCACTTACAAAGTAATTGAAGTACTGATTTTTTTAAAATAAAAAAATAATTTTTTTTCGAAAAATTAAAACCCTTTTTTTATGGAAAAAAATGCCGGAATTTTGGTCACCCCAAAAAAAGCATCTTGAAACACGACGGACGTTTTTAAACCCCCCGAACGCCGCCTCAGCTCCTATTTAGTTTTTTGATTGATACTTACCGCCCCCGTTTTTGTTACTTTTTTTTAAATTTTTTGGTAATTAAAAGTTAACTTGCCGAAAAAACCCGTTGGGGGGCGTGCGCGTATGGAAAACTTGTTTTCAAAGCTTTGTAGAAGTGGATTTGTAAAAAATATAACAACATTTATTCAAAAAGGCCCAAGATATAAATTTAAATTTTAAATTTTAAATTTTTTAGTGTAAGCACTAGTGACCCCTACCTAATCAACGATTCTTTTTTTTAAAAAAAAAAATACTTCCCTATTCTAAACTGAGCCACAGTTAGAAGACCGTTTTTTTAAAATTTCCTTTTTCATGTTTCTTTAAATTTAAGCCAAAAAAACGTTTTTTAATTATGTACATAACGTCTAACAGGCATCTATTTATAAGACATTAACCATTATATATAACAGTCATTGGGAAACAAATAACAAACAACACCAAATAATAAAATAAATTTAACTTAGCTCTAAAAATTGTTAGTAAATTATTAACCAATAAAGCCCCAATCACTTTAGAATATTGTGCGGCACTCATTGCAAATATGTTCATTCCCAGAAAGTTGGTTATATTGGATGCACATTGTGTAAATAGGCGATCTTTTATTTGTTTTTGGCAGCCCCGAAATAAAAAAAAAAGTAGATCTCGTGTTCTTATTTGGTACTCAAAAGTTTAACACAAAGTTTCCCAACCCCCTTCATTTCTACACAATCCAAACAAAAACTTTAGTGCAAGGTGGTTTATATTGGTTAATTTTTTTCTTGTAAAGGCAAATCAAAAAAAAATAAATTATTTTTTATATCGTGTCTTTTTAATACAATAACCAGAAATGGAGCTCAACAAGAACACAAACATCCTGGTGTGACTATTTTAAAAAAATTTAAAACATAGAAAAAAAAAAAATAGAAAAAAAAAGACTGAGTTGAAGATTCTTCAATATCTTATCGATCCATCTATGAAAATTGAATTGCTAAACGGATATCCTTTCATAAGGAGACTTTTCTACAAATATAACACATGTTTACCATCGTCTGCTTTTAAAAAGGGTTTTTTTTTTTTACGAGATCAAAAAAAACCCCAACCTGCTTTTTTTTTTTTTTTATTTCCAAAAACGTGCTTTTTTTTTTATTATTACAGATACTGATTACTGGTGTGAAAGCTATTCAAATATTTCTAGAGTAATTTAGTTGTTAAATGTAATTAAGAGAATAAAGAGTAATTAAATATATAAGGGGAATTTAATAACATAACGGTAGTTCAATTCCATTACGGTAATTGATTCCAAAAAAGAAATTGAATTATATGGGTAATTTAAATAGGTAATTGCTAAAATATTTAATTTTTTTTAACAAAATCTAGAATTGGTAATCGTAATTTACTACTACTTAGAAGAGTTATTGGTAATTGTAACTAAATTTTTTTAACGTAATTGCGACAGCTCTGGTTCCATACAAACTTTTACCTTCCATTTTTTCCCTTTTTAAGGGGTTTTTGACACAGTTTGAACAATTTTTTTGTACCTGAAACTAATGATTGGGGAAAGATCAGTTTTTGTTTTTTTTTGTCTAAGTAACATTAAACAGAACATTTTTATTTGTATTATAAGCCTACATACCTTTTCATACTTCTAAATTCAGAAATGACGAAGTTCTATAAAAATTTTCACTAATCTTATAACCCTTTGAGGAGGGGGGGCTTGATAAAATCCTTTCTTAGCTAATATATTTTTTTTTTGGGCCAATTACCAACTTTTATATTTGCAATTTAAAATTTTTAATTTTTTTCTATACAAACCCGTCCCCATTTTAATCTCTTAAGGAGGGTGTTTCAATTAAAATATATGGATGATGGTAATACGTTTTTTTTTGAAAAAATAAATTAATTTTTTGTTTTTTTATTTTTGGATTTTTTTTTTTAGGAAAAATTTTTTCCTATTCATTTTTTATAACCAAAAATAGGGCGTTAGTTAAAATAATAAAAATAATTGTATCCCCCTATTTTTATTCACAAAGTACACTAGGTGAAAATTTTTGTTGGTTAAAAATTTTTTTTTTAAATGATATTAAATTTGTTTAAAGAAAAAAAAAAATACATTATATTGAATTAATTTTTTTTTTGTTTTTATGATGATACACTGAAAAAAATCAAATGGATAATCATATTACACTAAAAAAAAATAGAAGTTTTTCCCCGTCGAATCACAACATTTTACTCACTGTCATAGAAAAACGTAACAATATGTTGACAAAAAGGAACTTATTCTTGAATGTTTTTACTTTAAAAAAAAAAAACGTCCTTTTACATAAGCATAACCCCAAAATTTTAGTTTTTGCCAGTATTATGCTTTATAATAAAAAAAATATATTTATACGGGGGGTTTTCCGAACTAATGGGACACAGAGAAAAAAAATTTCCCTTTGGTCGAAAAAATGCAATTAACGTAAACTTCCTTTTAAAAATTGACAATGACTAAGATACAGGGGACAAATTTTTAATTTTGTTTTTGTTTTTCGTAATAATTTCTTAACAAATACATGAGTTTTAAATTTGGGTTTGGGGGTTCTTTGAGGCGAGCAAATATGCCCCTATTTTACATAATTTTTGCTTTGTATATTGACCTATATAATTATAATTCCTGGGGAAAAATGTATCCTTATTTGGGGCTCTAGACAACTGTTTTAAATATTTTCACTTTGGACCAATTTTTTATGGAAAATGGTTTTTTAAAAAATTTTTTTAAATTTTTTAAAATTAGTTTCAAACGCTGATAAAAATTTTTGGGGCGAAAACCCAAAAAAACCCCACCTCCCAAAATCACTGAAAAAATCTCCAAACCCCACGTTTTTGGGGTTTTTTTGGGGGGGGTTTGAGGTTTTGGGTTTTGTCTTAACACGATCAGCGGGAAAAAATATTACTTTGCAAAGTTTGAAAATAATTGGTTCAAACCCTTTTTTCCATAAAAATTGGGGGGCCTTTAAAGGGGTTTTTTAAAAAAAAAATGCTCCCCGAGGCCTAAATAAAAGGATACATTTTGACCCGGGTGATATTAACTTATTTTTAATAAACAGGTCAATATACCAAGCAAAAAAAATTTTGCCATCTAAAACAATGGGGAGGCCGTAAAAAAGGCCTACTAGCAATATTAAAAGAATAGACAATTTTTAAATTTCCCCTTTCCCAAACAAAAATTTAGTACCGCTATGTCATTTATTAGAAAATTACGAAAAAAAAAAAACAAAATAAAAATTTAAAACCCTTGTTATTATCAACTTTGTAATAAAGGAATTTACGTTAATTCATTATCTCACGAAATTCTTTGCTCTTCCCCTTTTTTTGGGGAAACCCTGTATCTTTTAAACTAGTTAAAAGTTCTTTGTAAACTAGTTAAAGGGCTGTGAATATTAAACTTGGGTTACTCGAGATTGTTAGTCACTGATAACAAAAAAAAAACATTAAGTGTTTATTAGGGGATTATCATGGCGTTACCGAACGTGAGCAAAATTTATTATTTCCTTATGATGGCCGCTTTTACTTTTAATTATTTACTCGAGCAAACGCCTTTTCTAAACAAAAGTAAACACTTTAAAAAAACCAAAATTGATGGAAGCTCCTGATTGGTTTTCTTTATATAATAGGAAATTCCAGACACAATATGTGATACTTTTAAGATACTTATGGGGAAAAAAAGTAACGGGTTTTTCCCAAACCTTATATGTTTGTTTTAATTAAGATGGGTTTTCTTAAAATAATGGGGTTTTACACAGTTTGTAATTAAATTTGATTTCTAGGGAATAATGGCTAAAAAGAAATACAGTTTTTTTTGATTAATTATTGTATTAGTAGCATAACAATTAGATGTTCCAGTATGGAATATGAAATTTTAAAAATTTTTGTGATTCTTATTTTGATTTTATCAAGTGAAAATATATCAATAGATGTATATTCATATTGTTACCTTTCCCCTTGGGTTTAAAAAAAAGGGGAAATTTCCCTTTAAAAAAATTGCAATTGACAATCGAACATATTTTTAAAAAAAGGAGAAAAATTAACATAAATTATTATTATTTTGGTATATACGCTGTTTGTAATTAAATTTGTATGATTAAAGAACAATACTTAATTTTTGTTTATTATTTTTGTACAATATAATACTTTGATTTAACACATTCCCCCCTTGATAAAAAAAACCACTTATATTAACACCGTGAGAATATGTTTCCACAGTATATAGCTTCCTTAGACCAGTAATTTAAACGGGATTTAAAAATGACATTTCAAATAATTGTTTTTTTTTTGGGGTTCCTACCTAATATTAGTAAAAAAATCGGAAATTTTTATTTTTATACAGGGTGTCCCAAAGTAATGGGCCGAGCAACGAATTACTTGGGTCGAAAAAATTTAAAAAAATTGTTTTAGTTTATTCGTAATTTTTTTAATAAAAAACAACGGTAAAAAATTTAAGATTTGGGGGGGTTTTTAGGCAAAAAATTTTAAAATTGTTCTTTTGATGTTGCTACTAGAGGGCGCCAGCTACGGCCACTCCCCTTCTTTTGATGACATAACTTTTTTAACAGTATATTGACCTGTTTACTAAAAAAAAGTTATTATAATTCCCCCTGCGTCAAAAATGTATCCTTATTTAAGTCTCTAAGAGCAACTGCGCGTTGAAAACTATTAATTTGTAAATTTTGTAAACAATTTTACGTGCGTTTATCTCAAAAACAGTTGCTCCTAGAGACCCTTTAAATTAAAAAAAAAAATAATAATAATAACAAATTTTAATTATTTCCAAAAATTCAATCAGATTACTGCTATCATTTACTCACACAAAAACTAGACTTAGTTATGTTGCAATAAAAATCTAATGCTGAAAGCGAAAACAATTTAAGAAACCCTTAATTTTAAGAGCTTCTAAATAAAGATCTACTTAAGATCCTTTTGGTGCAAGGCCTAATCTCCTCCCCCCCCTGAGTAATTCACCTGGGGAATTAGCACCATTTAACGCAGCCAAAAGTGAAGTAACAGCTTTTTTTTTGCAGCCGAAAATGTAAAAATTTTGGAGCTAAATTTGACACCCCTTATAATTTTCGCCTGTTTATTTCTTAGTACCCTAAAACAAATATTCCACAACAAATATAGGTACGAAGGTACCTTTTTGCATTCTTAAAAACCATGCAAAAAACACTTGCGACCCGTCTGACTATAAAAAAATTACCCCCAAAGTTGCAGTCATTACTTATATAAAATAGGGAAAATTTAAAAAATTTTTAAACCCCAAAAATTGTTTCAAAACAAAATTGGATAATGGTACCTCATTGACTTAAAACCCCACCAAAAAAAATTTTTTTTTGGGGCCCGTCTCAATGTGAAAATCAACCCCTTTTAATTGCAGCCACTTATATGGGAAAAATTAAAAAAAAATTTAATTAAAAAAAATTTTTCCCGAAAAAATTGGTACGAAGGTACCTTATTATATTTTCACCATGTAAAAAAAAATTTTTCTTGGACCCCGGCTGACTATGGGGAAATTTCCCCCAAAATTGCAGCCATTACTTATAAGAAAAACTTATTTTTTTTCTATAATCAGACGGGCGGGAAAAATTTCTTTTGCATGGGAAATTTCCCTTTTAAAATTTTTTATTCACTTTTAAGGGTACTTAATGAGTTTTTAAAATTTTCCATTTATAAAAAAACTGTAGGTTTTGGGGGGGAATTTTTTGGTCAAAAAGAAAATTACTTTTATGGTGATTAGGTAAAAGGTACCTTCATATAATTTTGTTTTAAAAATTTTCTATATATTTTTAAAAAAATTTCCCCCTTTTAAAACATGACTAAGGGGTTATTTTCTATAGTCAGACTGGTCCTGAAAACCTTTATGATTAGGATGCAATAAGGTCCCTTATACCAAAGTTGTGCAACCTTTTAAAAAAGGGATTTTTTTTTTTTTTTAAAATAATTTTCCTTTATAAAAAATGACTGTATTTTTAGGGGTGATTTTTTTTAGTCAGAAGGGTCGCAAGTGTTCCTTTTGATGGTGATTAGGTATACAAAGAGGTCCCCTTATACCAATTTTTGTTGTGGAACAATTTTTTTGGTACTTTAAAATTTTTTAAAAAAAATTTACTACAAAAAAAAATTTTTAATTTAGGGGTTGATTTTCTATAGTCAGACGGGAAAAAATGAAATTCCTTTTGAGGTGATTGATTCCAGCTTTTTTTGACGTTAAGAAGATCGTTCTTTCAAAACGGTGCAAAGTTGGATCAATTCATTTTAAATTTTTTGGCCCTCGCACGTTTTTAAGGGTTGAAAAGGGTGGTTAAAATAACCCCAAAAAAAAAAAAATTTTACTTTTTTTGACTTTGACGATAGGTGGAATTGGTCAATTTATTTTAATTTTTTTTTACGTACTTGAGGGTTAAAAAAGGGGGGGTTCCAAGGGAGCACCGCCCCAAAAAAATTTTTTTCCAGCTTTTTTATGACTTTAACGACCACCCAAAAAAATTTAGAACGGTGCGAGAGAGGGGTCAATTTATTTTGAATTTTTCGGCCCTCAGACGTACTTGAGGGTGGAAAGGGGGGGCCAAAGGGTAACATGGCCCCAAAAATTTTTTTTTAAAACTTTTTTTGACCTTAAACGATCCTATAAAACTTTAAGACCCATCGAGTTGGATAAATTTTTTTAAATTTTTCGGCCCGGGGGCAAAATTGGGGTTGAGAAGGGGTGGTTAAGGGTAACATCTCGGAAATTTTTTTTTTGCTTTTTTTGACTTTAAGACGATCTTAAAAATCTCAGACCAATGCGAGAGTTGGATCAATTCATTTGAACTTTTTCGTCCCTCGGACGGGGGGTTGAAAAGGCGCCAAAAAAATTTCCCGTTTTTTTTGGCTTTAAGACGATCGTATAAAAATTTCAGACCGACGCGGATTTGGATCAAATTATTTTGAATTTTTCGCCCTTGGACGTACGAGTGTTGAAAAGGGTCGCAAGTAAAATTCCGTTTGCAGGGGGATTACGTATGCAAAAAGGTACCTTCATATAAGTTTTGTTGTGAACCAACTTTTTTTAAGGGTATTTTAAAATTTTTTAAATTTTCTCCCTATAAAAAATACTGTAACTTTAGGGGGGATTTTCTATAGTCAGAGGGTCGCAAGTGAAGTACCTTTTGGATGGTGATTAAAATGCAAAAAGGTACCTTATAAATTTTGTTGTGGAACAACTTTTTAAAGGTATTTTATAATTTTAAAAAAATTTTTTTTCTTTATAAGAAGGACTGTAATTTTGGGGTGACTTTCTATAGTGAGACGGGTCGCAAGTAAAATTTCCCTTTTTGACTGATGAGGTATACAATGAGGTATTTTTATACCAATTCTTGTTGTGGAACAACTTTTAAGAGTACTTTATTTTTTTTTTCAATTTTCTTATATAAAAAAGTCTGTACCTTTAGGGGTGATTTTCTATAGTTAGACTATCGCAAGTAAAATTCCTTTTGCATGGTGATTAGGTATGCAAATGGTCCCCCAATTTTTGTTGTGGAACAACTTTTTGGGGAAACCTTTATTTTTTTTTTAAATTTTCTTTATAAAAAATGACTGTAATTTTGGGGTGATTTTCTAAAATTGAAGGGCCCAAGTAAAATTTCCCTTTTTTCATGGTTTTTAGGTATACAATAGGATACCTTTATATAATTTTTTTGTGGAACGATTTTTTAAAAAAGGGATTTAAAATTTTTTTTAAAAAATTTTCCTTAAAAAAAAACTGCAATTTTTGGGGTGATTTTCTATAGTCAGAGGGGCCCAAGTGAAATTCCTTTTCATGGTGATTGGGGATACAATGAGGTTCATATAAATTTTTTTTTAAAAAAAACAGGGTACTTTACAATTTAAAAAAAATTGTGTAAAAAATGACTGTAACTTTGGGGGTGATTTTCTATAGTCAGACTGGTTGAATAAAATTCCTTTTTGGATGGTAAATAGGTATCAAAAAACTACCTTTTTCCTTTTTTTTTTCCGATTTTTTTAAGGGACTTTATAATATTTTAAAAATTTTCCTTTATAAGAAAGGACTGTAAATTTAGGGGTGATTTTCTATTGTCAGACGAGTCCAAGTGAAATTCCTTTTCTATGGTGATTAGGTATACAAGGGGGACCTGTATACCAATTTTGTGGTGGAACAATTTTTTTAAGGGTACTTTATTTTTTTTTAAAATTTTCCCTAAAAAAAAAAAAAACCTTTAGGGGGGGATTTTCTACAGTCAGACTCCCAATGAAATTCCTTTTGCAGGGGGAATTTTTTTGCAATGAGGTACCTTCATACCAATTTTTTTGTGGAACAACTTTTTAAGTACTTTTTAATATTTAAAAAAAAAAAATAAAAAAGGACTGTAATTTTAAGGGGGGATTTTCTATAGTAAGAGGGGTCGCAAGTGAAATTTATTTTGTGGTGATTAACTATGCAATACCTTAGTACCAATTTTTGTTGTGAAAAAATTTTTTTAAAATACTAAGAAACAAACAGGCGGAAACATAATATTAGGCTGTCAAATTTAGCTGCTAACTTAAATTCTTAAAAAAAACTGCTAACCCTTTTTTTTGGTGCATAAAATGGCTGCTAATTTTACTTCGGTTTAATTGCGGGGAAGGGGGGCCCTCAACGAGGTTACAAAGAATAGAGGGAACGCAGGCCTGAAAAACGGCAGGCGAAATGTCATTTCGGCCATATTGGAATGGGGTCCGAGGTGGTTTTGTTGTGTTTTTTTTTATTTTTTTATATGTGATGTTTTTGGGTGGTTTAAAGACATTTTATAATTTTGAACAATAATAAAAAAAAATTTTAGTTCCGGTTGTAAAAAAATTTGGTAGATAAGAAGGAGAATTTGGATGGAAAAAAATTTCACAGGTGTTATTCAACAATAATTTTATTTAACTATATTTTTTTTATTTAAAATTAGAATATGCTTTAATTTAAATCGTTTATTTGTTAATAGATTAAACATATAAGTTGGGTTACAAAAGAAAAATAAGGCTACGGTACATTCAATCTTTTCCTTTTATTTGTGTTGAAAATTTAATAAATAGCTAAATTTTAAGCAATTAATAAGGGTAAACTGAAAATTGAAATCCTCAGTAATGAAATCTAAATTAAAATTTAGGTTATTTGTTTTAATAGTAGACCTTAGGTAGCTCAAATTAAAATTGTTTTAAGTTAATTTATTTTCAAAAACCAGCTTATTTTTTGTGTTTCTGTTATAATCTCTTTAAAAATTCTTAGATAAACTTGATCCTTTCAACAGACTAAAAAATATTCTGCTAATAAGATTAGAAAAAAAACTCTTTGATTCGATATAACAAATTAGTTATATCACAATTCTAGTGGAAATAATGGTAATTTGGTTTTATTTGGGATGCCAGTTTTATAACCAATCTTACGAGATGCTTATGATTATTGCTTTTTTGGTTTGAAGAATACAATTAAAAAATTTCTTTTTTTTTAACAGAAACCCCAAAAAGAGACTAGAAAAATCAGCATGGTTAGGGAATGGGGCTTACAAACAGCAGTTAGCAAAACGCTTTTTTTGGCCAATTTTTTTTAACTGGA
>JAHBCN010012939.1:0-25547 GCA_019359885.1 Listronotus oregonensis
TTTTTTTTAAATTTAAATTAGAATACCATACCTAGTCATATTTCTACTTTTTGGATTCTATTTATTTAATTCTAGACATTCCTATACCTACTTTATATTCTATACCCAGAAAGTTACGTAGGTATAAAAATATTGCCATTTAGGATAGTTTGGGTATACTTAATAATTATGGAAAAGTTAAAAGTTGGTAAAAAAATTGAGAATGAAAATTTCTAGAATTAAACATTGGAATTAATATGATTAATGATAAAATATGTGTGTTTCTTTTAAAAAAATATGTTTTTTTATTCCCACCTTGTGCACTGCCCAGAATAAAAATTATTTTAAAAAATGTGTAACATGTATCTAAAAATAAAAATCGGGGGGTCCAAGCATTTTTATTAAACTTCCGATCTAATTTTTATTGAAATTATCCTATACATTACTAATGCACTGTATATTGAAATTAATTTAATTGAAATAAACCCAAAAAACTCGAGAAAAAAAGAGACGAGACAAACGTTTGCCCGTCTCATTCCCCCTTTCTCGTCTCGTCTGAAATTTCGAGACGAGACGAGAAAATTTTTATCTCGTCTCGTCTCGCGGCAACTCTATTTAAAAAACATTAGATATATCCGAGGATATATGGGATGGTGTCAATGGGACTTTTTTAGAGAATTAAAAATGGTTTTAATAGAACTTTCTACGAGCATTTTCTCGAAAACCCGGTAAAACTACAAAAATTCCCCTTTTTAAAAAAAATCATATTTCCGTTCGGAAAAGTTTAAGGAGAAATTTTTTCGGGAAATGATGGGAAAAAATGGGATTTTAAATAGGCGGAAGATGGTTTTTGTCTGATGTATAGTTTTCGATTTGGGGTAGTCAAAAATTACGGACTTTTTTTGGGGGCTCACCTTTTTAAGGCGCATCAATATTTTTTGATTCAAAACGGAAAATGAAAGTAGAGATCAAAATCTTTCTCTTATTTTAAATTTTTGCTTGGCGGTGGGACATCGGTAAAAAAGTCTTAAAAGTCGTGCAAAACCTAAAAAACGACGAGCGAAGCAGAGTAGAATAGCGGTATGGGGTAGGAGCCACTTTGTAGTTGATCTGTTTCTTAAGAGAATGCAAAAGGTTTCATCTCGATTCATGCCCTTTAAAATCATTTAAAGGTAAATTGCAGATTTCCCATAATATACTTTTCTCCTCCGCTGGCTCGCCCCCCCACTACCGCTACTATACTCTGTTTGCTCGCCGTTTTTCGGTTTAGCACGACTTTCAAAGACTTTTTTACCGATTTCCTACACCCTGAGCGAAAAATTCAAAATATGGAGGAAGTTTTTTGATCTCTACCTCAAAGAGCTTCGAAAAAAAACCTTAAGGTGGGTTTAGACCTGAGTACGTACGCAGTGAGCATCCATGCCCCATTCTTTTGGGTTTTGGAAAAAATTTTAAAATAGGTTTATGTTTTTTTGACACAAGCTGATCCAGTTGTTCGCAGGAGGGGTTAATAAGGGAAACGACGATGAAATCATGGCGGGTGCATTTATTTTAATGTAAAATTTTGATAAAAAAGAAAAAAGTCAAAACAGACCTCGTCGTTGGTGGCAAACTCAATTTTTACGCAACAGAAAAATACTTTATTACGCGAGTTAGCGACAGATAACAGTTATGATCAATTTCAATTTTACAAGAATGACAAAAACTGACTTCGAATATCTGCTTAGTTTGATACTCCCAAAATTATTAAAATGGATAAAATTATAGAAAGGCAATTACCAAGAGAACGTCTAGCACTGACTTTGCTTTCTTGGAACTGGAGACTCTTACAGCAGTTCAATATCTTTTCAGATCTCAAAATCTTCCATCTCTTACATTATTCCTAAGTTTGTCAAGTCATAGTGGAAGTGCTTCGTGAAAGAAATTATACGGGTGCCACAGATTCAAGTGCATGCAGGGGATCTGGAAACCCGGGCAAAAAAGGGTTGCGCATTTGGGGGGGCCTTTAAAAAGTAAATTCCCCAGTTTTTCCGGGGAAAAACCCCGGAAAAAAAATGAAATTTGGCGATTTCCTTTTTTTTTTTTTACGTTATTTAAAGAGATGGGGGAAAAAAAAAGACACTTTCTCATGGCTACTTTTTGCTCTAAAAACAGCGTTGGAGATTTTCCTGACGTTTCTTTTTCAACCATCACAATTTTTTTTTTTTTTAAAAACGACGCTCAATTGTTTTTTGTTTTTTTTTTTAAACAGTTATAACCCAATTACAATGATGTATAACACTTAATATTTTTCCGTTAAATAAACATATTTTCCATAAGGAAAAAGTTAAAAAGGGAAAGCACATCATTTTTTATAGGGGCTTTTCCATATTGTTAATAAATATTAAGTGTTATACATTTTTGAATTGGGGGTAATGGGGTTTAAAAAAAATTTAAAAAAAAAACCCAGGTCCGTATTTAAAAAAAAAATTTTTGGGTGGTTTAACAAAACGAAACGTCTGGAAAATTCTCAAAGTTGTTTTGAAGCTTAAAAAGTGGCCGTGAGAAAGTGTTTTTGTTTTTCCATATCTTTTTTAAAAATCAGAAAAAAAAAAAAGAAATCGGCAAATTTCGGTTTTTCCCAGTATCTCCGAAATACGGGGAAATTTTCAACTTTCTAAAGTGGACATGGTTAGTTACCAAATACACAACTTTGCCATAATTTAACCGACTTCATCTCTTAGGTTTTGAGATCCCCAAGCAAATCGAATCTTGGCACCCTGTATAAAGGTATGTATATTTGGGGTTAATTTATTTTTTTTTAAAAAGTTCATATATCACATGCATAAAGTTTAATTTAGAGTAATATTCTTGGAAGTTTTTTTGAATTCTTGCAATAGAAGAAAATGGGCTTCACTCCATTTTCAAATTAAAAAAATTTGCCAGTTGAAGTACAGCGTTCGTAGATGCCCCCCAAAGAACCCCGTTCAAACTGGACGTTTTCAACCAATTAATTCTTTTGAGCATCGATCGAGACCCAGCCGGCGGATCGCGCCGAGCTATTCGCGCATAGAAAACACAGCGTGGGCCTGCGCATAACCGTTTACACTTGAATTCGCGGTGGATCATGCGTGCTTTGGCAAACGCACCTTTTTAAAATTTTTGACAAACCCTAAATCGAAAACTATAAATCCGACAGAAACCATCTTCCGCGTAGTTAAAGTACACATTATTACCTATCATTTCCCGAAAAATTACTCCCTAGTTTTTATACCGAACGGAGATATGATTTTTTTTAAAAAAAGGTCAAATTTTGAAGTTATTTCCGGATTTTTTCGGCGGAGAAATGCTTGAGAATGTTCTATAAAAAACCATTTTGTAGATTTTTTAATTCTCTAAAAAAGTCCCATGAACACCATCGCGATATCTCTTACAGTTTTTGAGTTATATGCGAAAAACTCAAAGAATACCTTTTTTTACAGTTTTTATTGCTTAAACAATTACTGTAAACAAATTCGCTTGGGACAAACCCGGGTTTTCATTTATTTACCATGTTTTAAAAAGGGGCACAGGTTGTTTCCGGCTAAATTTAAGTATAAAAATAGCCTTTTTTAGCTCTGTGATTGGTCTATTTTGTCTATAATACCAGTGGCGGCCCGTCGTTTGTCTAACAGAGATAGCTCAACACACAAAAGCAAAAAAAAAGATAAATCATCATACATCACATTAAGATAGATAATCTCTCATTTTTTTGCCAAAAACTAATTATTATATTACTTATTAAGTTTTTAATATAAGCCAATACACACCAACTCTATGTGTTGAATGAAAGGTAATTCTTCTGTTTTTGTTACCAATAAACTTTGCAATCACTTCAAAATAGATATCGTTGCAAGAGCATTTAATATTTCTTTGCCCATAGTATTTCCAAAAAACTTTTGATTAATTTTAAAGTTGTAAAACACCTTTTAGTTGCCAATGTAGTCATTGGAATAGTAACCAATATTTCTAAAACCTGAACAATTTTTCTTGTTGAAATCTCATACCTTTATGTTGGACGACAACGAAGTTATGATAAATCGCTGAATTTATTTTTAATGAAGTCCAACTCTTACTTTAAACAAATGCATAATGCAGTCTTACAGAATTCCTCATCGATCCTTTGTCAAAATTCTCCAAGAGTCATTGAAATAATTTACATAAAACTTAGAAACTTATGACAGTACTGCAAAACCGGGGAGAAGTCGTTAACAATGGTAATTCTTAAGTTCTAATCTGTGTCTTCTGCAGATGGGGCGGGCGATAATCCTTTCTTTCTTTATGACCCTCGAGGCAAGTTAGAATTGTGATTAAAATTTCGTTTATTTGTCTGGATTTGAATGAATTTAAATATGGCATTGGCGTAGGAGGGCGTTTTGTTAGCACGTTAAAAATAAATAATTTATATAATCTAATATACACTCAGTGGCATAATTAGTGCATTAGCTTGAATCTTAAAACTGTTAGAAAATTAAAAACAAAACCAAGGTTATTTGTCAATATTCTATCATTATATAAAAAAACACATTCCCTTCAAATTCAAATTAATTTAATAACATCAAAATTATCAAAATTATGTATTCGGTTGTAAGAGAAAATAAAACTAATAGTACAAAATAATACAGAAGTAGACAAAATATATTTTTTGCTACCTCAGTAGCGTGTATTACCTCCCCCTGCTCTTCTACATTGTCCCACCCTGTGATTCATACTATTGATGAGGTTGTTAATGACTTCTTGGGGGATATTTTCCCACTCCTCTAAAATGGCATTTCGAAGTTGGTCAGTTGTCTCTAGTGGAATATTTCGGTTATTTAACCTTCTGGAAATGTAGCTCCAGACATGCTCTATTGGATTCATGTCTGGAGAATTCGGCGGCCAATCCATTCGCTCAATTCCTTCTTCCTCTAGCGCATTTTGGACAGCCACAGTTCTATGTGGGGGAGCATTATCGTCCATAAAAACAAATTGTTCACCAATGGCACCTCTAAATAAACGAACTACACCTCTAATGACATTGTCCAAATAAAATTGACCGGTCATAGTTCTCGGTACAATGATCAATGGGGTACGGGTACCATACAAAATGCCCCCCCACACCATAACACTATGACGTTGACTTGGGTCGATGTTAAGCGCCAAATTCAGTCTATGCTGAGGTCCTGTTGGTCTCCAAACACGAATACGACAGTCATCGTTCAGTAGGCAAAAACGGCTTTCATCGGAAAACATGGTGTTATGCCACTGGTGCTGGTCCCATTGCATATGCGCCCTCACCCACTCCATGCGTCTTGCTCTATGCTGAGCAATTAACCTGGGTACCCACAGGGGACGCCTGCACCGTAAACCACCACTTCGAAGACGCCGACGTACCGTACGATTCGATAAATGGATCCCATGTGTTCTTTGAAAGTGCCTTATATACACACCGACAGTTTGGAATGGGTTTCTACGAGCATATTGCAATAAATAACGGTCTTGATTTGCTGTTGTAGCCCTCCTACGTCCACTCCTGGGTAATTCGTGAACATGGCCATGCTCAACATACCGGGCAATCACTCTTGACACTGTACTTTGAATGAATCCCAACTCTCTAGCGATACGCCACTGACTCCAACCCTGTTCATGTAGGGTTACAATTCTCATACGGTCTTCCTCAGAAAGACGTGCACCGGGCATATTTATCGACTCACACGAAATTTACAAAGTAAAAACTCAAATAGTACTGATTTTATTTTGGTATAGTATTCAGCCAGATATAAATTCCAGCGTGTCATAAGGTTTTTGTTTACTACTTTTGCGTTTTTTTTGTGTTCATTGTCTGTTTCAAACAATAACCTATCATTAGATCCTGTAAAATATTTCTTTTATAAAATTTTCTGCTAATGCACTAATTATGCCGCTAAGTGTATAATAATAATACATAATCTTATATGATAAATGATAATAAAGCATTATTATTATTAGGGTTGAGATGATTAAAATCATGATTTTAATCAGTATGATTTTTTTAAATCGTGATTAATTTAAAAAAGAGTTTTAAAACTTTAACACTTAATATGTATTTTTTCATAAAAAAAACCCAGACGCATTTTTATGTGGTGTTATTTTTTATTTTATTATAATAATAAAAAAGAACAGCTGGTTATTGCAAAAATAAAACTTTAAAAAATTAAAACTAAAAAAACCTTTTTAATACAAAAAAATATATGAAAAAAACACCACAGTGTTATAATGCTTAAATCGAAATACTAGTTTAGCTGCTTTGTCACTGCCAAATCTGTTTCTTATATCTGAATGTACGAGTCGATAAGTAGCAAAGATCCTTTCGATATCAGCAGACGATGCACAGGCACACAAAACTGAAATCACTATAGGAAGCACTTGCTTAATTTCTAAAACATCTTGAGATCTCCACCACTGTATTGCTGTTACATTTTTGATTATTTTCTCTGAAAACAGTTTTGTGAAAAGGGTCCGACTTAGCTTCCAACCTTATTAGTAATGGTAATAATCCTGTGTCTGCAAAATATTTGGAAGCAATGTGTAGAGCATCTCTCTTTTCTTCAGCTTGTAATGAATATTCTTCTTTATTTATTGTAGGATCCAAAATATACGCCACAAAGTGAAAGGGGGTTAGAGCTTAAACATACCTGTTCTTAAGTAACTGATATTGACGCAAGCTTCTTTCTTCTTTAAATTCAAAACTGTCAAAAATAGCCATTAACTTT
This sequence comes from Listronotus oregonensis, assembly GCA_019359885.1. NCBI lineage: Eukaryota > Metazoa > Arthropoda > Insecta > Coleoptera > Curculionidae > Listronotus > Listronotus oregonensis. The sequence continues at coordinate 6,729 of JAHBCN010012939.1, forward strand.
TTCCATATGTAAACCGCTTGGGATAAAAATGCACCTGTTTGTTGCATTGTATCCAGTGCTATAGAAATTTGTTTTAGCAACTGTAGAAAATCTTCAGCCATCCTTTTAATACATAAATCTGATTTTTTTTTAAATCACAGAAACAATTTGATCTTTATGCTCTTCTCATATTAATAACAATTTTGGCCACTCATTACATAGATCTCAAGACAATCTGAAAGTGTATTCCAAGCATTTGGCAAATGGGTATGTTTGAAGTATTTTACAATATGAACTAAATGTTCTTTTATCTGCGATGCTTCTAAAATTTTGGAGAGCAAACTAAGTAAGTGTACCGAACAACCATATTTTGTAATTGGAAGACTCGGTAATTTTTTTCTTCATACTGACCATGTTGCTCGCATTATCTGTACCAATACTGTTAACTTTACAGTTATATTCATTTTTGCACTTATTTGTTGAGTTATTAGCCAATTCAGCAAGATAGTCCTTTGTATGGGGATGACCAGATGTACCTATGCTTTCCAAAAGAACACTGTTTCCATCCTCTGCAGTCAAAACGACACAGATTATCGGCTCATTATGTATGTTGGACCATCATCTAAGGACATGCAAACAGGATGTCCAGATAACTTGTTAAAACAATTAGATTTTTTTTCTTCAAATACTTCATTCAAGAGCGTTGATAAGAAATGAAATCTAGATGGTGAAAGGTAACCCGGTCTTAGCATTTCTATGGTCTTTTGAACCTCCTTATTTTCTATAGCCCTAAAACTGCAATTTGTTGCGTAAACGGCTTTGGCTATTTGTCTGTCCAATTCTTTTTTTTTTATCTTGTCCAGTTCGCACAACAAAAGAATCCAAATGACGCTATTTTCACTTCCCTCTACACTTCCCTTTTCACAGTTATCGCTTTTCTGTTTCTTTGCCAACTAGATAATTTTACTCTGGCTAGTTCCAGGCTGTGACTGACAATCACCATGAAAAGTATCAAGACTGCTGATATCACTAGTTTCACTTTTGCAGGTTTCCCAATGACTTTTTAGTCTGTCCACTAGAACTTGCAATTTTTTACCACACTTTTTACATACTGCTCTACAACCTAGTTTGCCCACCACTTTCTATTTTATAAAATGCTGCCAAATACTAAATTCCTTTTTGCCCTGGCTTGTCATGAGTCCAAATATTTTGATAGATTAACCCCTCAAAGAAAAATATTACTGATAACTAAAATAAGTACGTAACGTTTATATAGCCGGGCGTTTTCAGCCAGTTATTACAAGTTTCGTCAAAGCGGCAAACTTGCAATACTGCGCGGACGAAATTTTCACGTTAATACAAGTTTCGACAAAGGCGCAAACTTACAAAAACTACGCGAACGAAATTTGTATGTTAAAACTTCTCCAGTTTTGCTTCGTATCTGTACTTTTCTGCCTAAAAATATTTGTTTACTTAACAAAACAAAATATAAGCGATTAAATAATTCTAATCAACCCTGATAATTATTATTTAAAAAGATCCGACATGACGTATCCCATGGCTCCGACCCCATAGGGCGTCATGCGGAAGGCCACCCGTATCAAAGACCACTCCACGCGTCCGCTCGGTCAGTGATCTTCGGCCAAATTTATTTGCCTCAGTAAACGAAGGGACCCAAGAAGAACAGATTTCAGCATTTTCATCACCAGTTGTTCGGGTGAATGTTGACATGCGGAAATACACTTCAGCTCCCCCAACACATTTTCCTTTATTCCCCCCAAAACAACAGGACAACCAATGGCCCGTTATACTCCGGATAGAGCCTCCGAAGTTCGCCAAGTAGATCCTGATATTTGGCTCGTTTCTCCCGTTCCTTTATATTGATGTTAGTTTCCGCTGGGGCAAAGAACTCAATCACATACGTAGAGTTATTCCTTTTATCAAGGAGAACGATATCAGGTTTATTGGCGCGAATTTGATGCGTAGTTGGGAATGCATAATTCCAATATATGCGACAGTTGTCATTTTCCACTATTGACACGATATCGCCGGGAGCAAATGGCAGAATTGCTGTTTCGTCGATACCGTAATAATGTCTGAGGTGATAATAAAGTACCTGAAGCGCATCGTTATGTCGGTGGATGTAACCACTTACAGCATGCACTAGACAAACTGACAATAAGTGCATTAGTGTTTCGAGTTGCTGTCGACAAGCTCGACAAGCAGTATCAGGAATGTTAGAAAACTGGCTTCGATATACTAATGTGTTTATCACCCCATTCTCGCATGCTAGTAGGACACCCTCGGTCTCAGACTTGAGCTCAGCAGATTTTAAAAACCCAAACGTGAGGTTTCGAGATAGATTGAGTCTTTCTATGTTCCGGTAAAATACTCCGTGTTGCGGTTATTAATGTGATCTTCTAAAAGCATCTGCTGTTTTGCTCTTTTAACTGCAGTTTTTACAGCTTTAGACTCAAGTCTTACAAGTGACTGGTCGTCGTTTGGATCTAATTGCAAATCTGAGACCGAATTTCTACGCTGCTCGCTCCGCTGCCTTGAATAGAAATGCTCCAACTTGCTCCTGCTTATTATTATTATTACTTATTTTGTATTGTATATGTCCTAGGTAGATCCATGAATAATAGAAAGTACTACTGACTTATTTTATAGAAATATAGCCAGGTTCCAACCACGGTAAACCCTCCGAGGTACCACATATAATCGTCTAAATACCTTGGTATTGATTACTAATCAATCAAACGGTATTCATTACGTAAAAAAAGAATGTTTAATTTTGCTTCCGCCATACAAACGACTTACTATCACGCCAAAACTATGGGTGACCTAATAATTTATTAATTCTACGTATATACTTACGCACCTAAATCTTAATTACTGTATCATTAGCGTTATTTAGTCGAAGTAATAAAGATATAAATGTATACTAAGTCATTTCTCCAAGATTAATTGATAAATTGATTTAATTGTTTAATAAAATACCGGGTAATTGTCAAAGAAAATGTTTATGTCGTTTGCATTCTTTTAAATCACATGTCTCGAAACGAGTTGTTTTAAATTTTTAATATTAAAAGAATGTGTGTTTGGTTCTGAATTTGTTTGTTTCAAAGTTGATTGTTGAAAATCATGCATTTTTTATGATACAGCTATGTTTACTGAATGACAGAAATGTAAACACCCTTAATATAAATCATCTCTTTAAATCAGGACTAGCCTGTGGTCATCTATGATATTGATTAATTAATTACACTGGTAAAAACAATCAACTTTTTTTTGTTACATCAACCAAATGAGGTGATAGGACTTTATTTTTCACTAAAATAACTATAGATCTATTTTATTATTAATCTAAATGTACCTCAAAATTGTATTCTTGATGTTTTTCAACGATATTTCCTGATGAATGGAAAACCCTCATTAAATAAAGAATCTGATATAGCAAAGAAAGAGAGACTTAAAGGAGAAAATAAAGAAGATTAAGGAAATGACGTTTAGCTACTAGAGAATTTTAGAGTTTCCCCCAGGGGCGGAATTATTTGTGTAGCAGCTCTAAAAGGTGCATCTAGAGTTAAGGCTCATCATGTTTTAATAAAAAATGTGAAGACGTGCCTCAAGGACTGCTGGTCGCAAGAGTTTTATGAAAGGAAGGGAAACAGGGTTTCCGTAAAATTTGTAAATGTAACAGATGATGAATTATTAGTTCAAAGAAACGCGGTTTTAGCAAGGGCTGTTAAAGCTGAAATAGAGAAGAAAACTGACGAAAAGAATATTAACGCCTGAAGGACAGTAACACAAGCAACCAGTAAGGAAATTTTGAAAGAGTAAAAAGTGACCAAGCAGAAAAGAAAAAAAGTTAATACGTACTGAAAGAAAAAAAAGGAACCTATTAATGACCAAATACCACACACATTTAAATTTGTAGCAGTAATGCTTCAGGTATCAAAATGACACTCCATTTGCCTTTGATTTTTTTCCACAACAGAAATATCTTGGTGAAACCGTTCCCCATGTTCGTCACTTACAGAAGGTGAATTTTGAGAGGCATGCTAAATTGCATTTTTTTATAAGCATTTAGTAGTTTACTCGCAATATCTTTGCAATCGTCAGCATTCACATTCTCAAGATAATTTTAAAAATTTTAAATTTGGAAATTTCTTCCTTTGTTTGTAATCATAAAATTGTACCTGACAGACCGTTACGAATTTTTTCGCACAACCGGAACTTCTTGGTGAATCCCAAATCGTTGCTCTCGATATATCCAAAGTTTTTGATCAGATCTGGCATGATGGGCTTCTTAACAAACTTTCTTCCTACAGTCTTCCCCCTAAGCTTTGTTCTTGGCTCTCCAGTTTCCTTTCTGATCGACGTATAATAGTTATTGTAGATGGTCCATTCTTCCAGCTTCTACCAAGGCTGGGGTGCCCCAGGACTCAGTACTCTGTTTTTTCTCCACATCAACGATCTTCTCTCTTCCACAATCAATCCTGGTGGTTTTGCTGACAATAGTACCCCCCTCCATTTTAATATTTAATTGTTCACGTCAGCGAATATGCCCGATTTGGAAAACAAGCGTAGGTCAATGCAGATATCTGTTTCACAAGACCTTAAACTAATCTTGGATTGGGACATCAAATATCGTGTCCAGTCCAATGTCTCCAAAACACGGTCATGTTCGCTGTCGCGAAAAAAGTCTGGCAATGCTCATCCGTTACATATGAGCGACCAAGTTCTGCAGAACAAAGAGTCGTTTAATCTTGTCGGCGTTACTTTTGAGACTAACTTTAACTAGCACAAACACAGTACATTCATAGCCGCAGCAGCTTCAAAAAAGCTTGAATTCCTCTTTAGAACCAGAAAGTATTTCTCTTTTTCCAATCAGGATACTCTGATCAGACCCTCTTTAAAATATTGTTTTTATGTCTGGGAAATAGCGTCCCAACAACTTTTAACATTCTCGATTCCATTTAAAGAAAAAAACTGTTCGTCTTATTAATGACCCCATGCTTACAGAAAAGCTTCCTTCTCTTGCCCACCTACGGGCTGTAGGGGATCTGTCGCTCTTTTATAGGTATTTTCACGGCTTCTTCTCTCAGAAGTTGGCCAGTATAATTTCTCCTATGACCGCTCTCAACAGAGTAACACGTAGTGCAACTTTCATGCATCCTTTTACAGTCTAACTAGAGAGGCCCCGAACTTTCCACTTTCTTCGTTCCGTCATTACTAGAGTGTACAGACTGTGGAACTTGCTACCCGCTGAAATTTTTCCTTCTAATCAAACTTCTAACAAGATGCGTTATAAGAAATCTTACGTATTGTAAATTATTAATATGCATGTTACAGAAAATCTGTGGGTAAAGAAAAATCCTTCTTTATGGCGTTCTAACATATAGAAACTAATTTATGCTTCTTTAGGATAGGCCTTGTCTAACATTTTTTAATGGATATAGGCTAGTTCTGATTCAAGGAAAAATCGTAAAGCATTTTGGGTGTCATCCAAAATACACAGATAATTCAAAACATCCAAAATGTAGTTTAGCTAAAATTTTGGAAATCGAATTTTATTAGAATGACGATCGTTTTATATAGTATTTTTAATTATTTGTCATCAATCAGTCAGATGATAATGAGGATAAAAATAAATAAAATTGATTGAAACATGAAGCGATTTTGAAGTGTGATATAAGAAATAATTAGTGTCTTCGTTAAAACCATTAATTTTGCTGTTAATAGTAATTGTTCTAAAAATAAAGATAACTCTTCTTAACTGAAAAAAAGGAACGATGAAGACGTCGGCCTTCGGTTTTACGTAGCATGACATGAATAAAACAAAAAAAATAAAAAATTTATATTAAAATTTATAAAAAATTATTTTTTTATATAAAATTAATATAAATATTTTTTTTTATTTAATTTTTTATATTTTTTAATTTTTTAAAAAATTATTTTTTTTTATGAATACATGAAATAGCAAAATTAAAAAGGTTAAAAACAGGATTACCAAACGAATTTATCTTCCTACCTAAAGGTGTGGTTCCTTCCACGCGGCAGTCGCATACGACTAACGCATGCGGCCGCCGTTTAATCAGGTGGTTTCTTAGGACCCGGCTAAACTCGGATAGCAAAATTATTAGGTAAAGGGAATAATCTTTGGTAAGAGTCGTGATGGATGATCTAGCAATATATTTATTGTTAGAAAAAAAGAGGATGATGAAATACTATTACAATTAGCCGAGCTGAAACAAGAAAAGCCCCTATATATCCAATATTTCAGCAAAGACGCGATGAGGGTTGTAAAACTACATTAATAAATCGACATCAGCAACAGGATGAAGTAAAATTTAGAAAATATTTTAGACTGAATAAAGCCCGTTTGGGTTTTTTTCTTGACTTAAAAAGACGATATAAAGTCCGACCCATACAACAGAGTTGAATATCCAATAACCCCAGAGGAAAAATTAGCCATTGTATTAAGGTAAATCTGTACAGGGTGTCCCAAATTCGAGTCTTATCATTAAGATCTCGGAAACTTGAGGAGATACGAGGTCGGTTAAATGAAGGCAAAGTTGCGCAATTTGATGCTAATCAAAATGCCCCCTTAGAACTTTAAAAATTTCGAATACATACTTTTGGAAAAAACCGATTATTCGCGATTTCGTTTTTACTTTTTTATGACTTTATTTGAATGGATGTAACAAAATAACTTTTACACTTCCATTGCTACTTTTTCTGTTCTACAAGATAGTGTTATTAGATTTATACACCGACGTTTCGTCTTTGAGCTGCCATCATCAACTGTGTTTTTTTTAATACGGCCCTGGATTTTTTTATTATGTATTTTAGGGGCTTTAAGTTCCCAAAACCAATAATGTATTGCACTTATTCGAAAAATTTATATTAATGGATTTTCAAAGAAACCATATGTTAAGGGGTCGAAATATATTTTTGGCAATCTTGGGAAAACATTAAACCTTTTTTCGAATAATCGAAACACTTTGGGTTTGGGATCAAAAGCTCTTAAAATACAATAAAAAATCAGTACCTCATTTAAAAAATTAAGTTTTAACTTTCAATAATAAAAAAAACACCGGACATTCTACATAAAACAACACAAACAAAATATCAGACGACACACGACTGCGGCTACACTGCTTCTTCAGCAGTTCAGTCGCATCAATCGCAGTCGTTGACAGCGGGAAACGCATACGACGGCCGCTCGGAACAAACCAGGCGCATTTAAAAACATGAATAGGGGTGCATGCGGCTAACGTAGTGCGTTAGCCGCATGCGGCGGCCGCGTTGAAGGAAACATACCTTAACTTTCTTTTTATAGTTTTTATTAAGAATTTTTCCATATGTGGCAAGGTTACTGGTTGTTCATAAAAACGTTTTCTGTAGATTTGTCAAATTATCCCTACACTACCAGCAGTTTAAAGTTAAACTTTGGTGAAAGAGGAAATTTCACCTGTCACCAACATAATATTTTCAATAGAAAGTTAAACTTTCAGTTAAAAACTTCGTAAAAGGGTTCAACATGGGTTCCATGAAGTCTAACACACTCGCGAGTCCGACGAATTGAAAAAATCCTCTTTTTCATATTCAACCCGACAGAACTTAGGAGACTAACATTGTAAACAAATGGCGTTTTTTAAAAACGGCAAGGATTAGCGACATAATTGAAGAGTACTAAATTTTAGTCAATTGTTAAAGGTTTGTAAAAAACGTTGTCCAAAGTTCTTATCAATACAGGGTGTAAAAAAAGGGGGTTATAAATCAACAAATCCTTTAATAGTAATTTAAAGAGTTTTACTTGGTATTACATTCGTAAAAGACACTCTCATCAGCAGTTTACGAGACGATGGGATGAAACAGTAAACTGTAACTTTTCCAGGAAGTTACTGAACTATCCTGACAGAGATACAGCTAACATTACTTGGCAATCCTAGGCAAACCTTGCTAATCACGGGCTTCTTACTGGACATTGTCAATTACGAAAGCACCTCTTAGAATGGGTATAAATGACAAACCTCTGTGTAGAGGTTGTGAACAGGAAGACGAGACGGTGGAGCACACCCTTTGTGACTGCCATGCACTCTCGTCCAAGAGAAGATCCATGCTGAGCGAGTATTGGCTTTCCTTGGCCGACATTAAGGAGATTCCCCCTCGGCCTCGTTGTAACCTACTTTAAATCAGTAGGATAAGCAGCGTACTGAGTGAGGAGTCCCCTTTAGGAGAAAGCACAACGGGCCTACTGAGGCCTAGCTGCCGTGATATCTATCACCCTCCTCATTTTCAGATTCAGGTTCAAATTGGTATTACATCTTATTAAAATAAAATTGGAATATACCTGGTGGTTCAATAGTTATGTCTAAAGAACTTAATTCCATTGGAGCTCTTTGCGAGCCAACATCTCCAAAAAAGGCCTACACGAAAAAAGTTTATATACACTCGTAGTATTCTTTTCACATGTTTTTTTCATAACCCGGGTAATTTTCAACATTGTCCCGGACAACCTGTAAGTCGTCGAAAAAGAAATTAATCCGGAACTGTAGTGCTTTGAGAATAACTGTTCATAATTCAATTAACAGACCCGAAACAAAAGAAAAACGAATCCTGTAATAATAAATAGTTGAACATCCTCTTTACGTGGTTCAAGGTCGTGTTAAATTATTTACAAGAACGGTTGCGTGGGTACCATTACTTAATAGTTTTTTTCTATTGAATTTCGTTGTTACGTTTTTAACGCGAAGAACTGCGATTGCAGGAACCTTTGGTTCTTAAAAAGTTTAATTAATTATCATGATAATACTCGGTAACAATGTGTCGTTAATATATACAGTATGATGCAAATTCTGAGTGGTTCTTTTTGTCGATGGCCATCCCGCACACCAGATTTAAGCATCTTCGATTTATTTCTCTTCGTGGTTGTTTATGAAGAATTCTGATTGGACTAAGAACAATTGTTTTTATTTTGTGAAAAATATGTAAAGGGCGTTAATTTATAATTATTATAGATGTTAGCCTTTAAAAGAAGCAATCCAGAAGTCTCGTCTTGTATTAAGAAATATCCCCTGGCATAGTTTAATGTAAATTGCCGTTTTATTCCACCCTAAGTGCTCTTTAACTTCCCCTGTTGAAGCTACGTTCCATATTTGGCAGTGTATTAACCAAAAAAACTTTTACGTAGCCCCATGTTTAAACCCCATATATAAAATGATCTTTATTCCAAAAGACAGTAGTGATTAGATTTTAGCAAGTGTTAAAAATATAATAAGTCAGTAAATAATTTGAACTGAAAAGAAAGAGATACGATATACAGTTAATAATTTTTTCGCTTCAATTTAATTAAATTAAGGTACTTGTATCATAAAAGGCACTTTCTTAGGATTTTTTTTTTAAATTTAAACCGATTATTATTTGAATAATTCTGCATCGATTGGTGCAGAATATAATTTATGAACAGTAGATTTCCAGAGATATTTACCTAATTGCATTTCAAAGATAGTGCTTTTAAGGCTCTTATATAGGCTATTTCTTTTATTTGAACAGTTAGAGCATTAGTTTTAAAAGCAAAGTTGTTTGAAATAACCCAATTAAGAAAAAATCGCAAAAAAATATTTTTACAGCGTTGCCAGTTTTTGCAGCAATTTCAAAAAAGGTATTTTTTTAGCAACACAGCATTTTTTCATTACCGTTTAATAGATTTCAAAGTTCTCTACAAAAAACTTTATATACCCCTTTTTTCTTGGAGAAGCCTTTTTTTAATAATTAGGCAAAAAAAACTGAAAAGAATTGAGTTACAGTAATGAAAAAATGCAGTGTTGCCATTTAAAAAATACCTTCTTTGAATTTTCTGCAAAAACTGGCAACGCTGTAAAATTATTTTTTTGCGATTTTTCTTATTTTGGGTTATTTTAAACAACTTTGCTTTTGGAACTAATGCTCCAACTGTTCAACTAAAAAAAATTGCCTATGTCAAGGTTTTAAAAACTTACCTGTACATTGTACTATACAGAATGACGCAAATTTTACTTACATATATAATTTTAACTCTCAAATTGTTCTTACAATGTTTATGAAAAACTAAACTAATATTTAACAACAACTAAAGAATTTTTAAAAATTAGTCTTATTGATTGTTACAGTACACTTTTTGAAATATTTATTAATAAATAATGACAAAATTAATCTTATTGAACTCGTGGAAGAAATACACTACAAACAATCTGGCAACAACGCATGTATTTAACCCACGAATAAAGTATACAGCGCGCATGAGCCAGAATTTACTGATTTTTTTTTGAAAAACATAGTTGCCAGATTTTTCAAACGAGCAGTTACTCGTACGTGATTGGCTGGAATAGTACAGTCAGAGCAAAAATTTGTGGGCTTTGGAGTAACGACGCAGTGAGACGGACTCATAAAACGTGCCGGAAAAATTTGATTCAATAAAAATTGTTCAGAATCATTCAAGGAATACGGATATATTTTTTAAATTTTTTGATACATTTTCGGACCTCTGAAAAATTACTGAGTAGAAAAATTTTGAGACAAAAATTGCAAAAATCCTGAAAAAACTCACCCATATTCCTGAATGAAAAACGCTGAAAATGGCTAAAAATTTCAGTTATGAAATTGATAAAAATTAAATACTTTTTGTGCAAAAAATCTTGTTCTGTAAAAGCGACTAATTTCGACATAACGGGTATTTATTTTATCAATAAATAATAATTGACCAATATTTTATTAAAAAATGTGTTAGCTTTGGAAACATTTATAGATTTGAAAGTATTTTGGATCTTCACCTTAATAAATGCTAAAATACCAGGTCTGCCGAAATTTAGAAAAAAGTTATATATTTTTTTGCAAAATCTGAAGGTGTTAGATCCGGAGATCGTGGTGGCCACCTTATAGGTCCATGTGTTCTAAAGTATGTACTTAAATACTCTCTTATTCAAAGAGCGTAATCTTATTGAATGTAAATTTCTATTACTTCATTCAAAGAAATATCGTGCTTCTCCTATCGGCTGCCCAATATTTATATATTAATATTTAAGGCGATGTTGAGTTGTAAATAAAGAACGCAGCCTTTCTGACAATACGACCCTTGCAATAGTATCCCCTAAATAGTATCGATCACCCGCATTTAATTTGACATCCATGGGGGTGCTTCCCAGCGTCGGTATGGGGCCCAAAACTTCAAATTTAGACAATATTCGGATGGCATTCCGACGTTGCTGTACTAAATTTGGTTTAAAGGTGATATTTAACTGGATAGGAATAGGTAATAAAACAAAATTATTTCCGTGTCGTTTGCAAGATATTAAATAACAAAATTTTACTTAAAAACTAACTATTTTGCAAAATACCTTTATAAGTAGACTTGTTTCGGTAAAGATTTGCCTTCTTCTCCAAATATCCATATATTAAAGTCCCAATTTAAAAAACTGCCTTTTACAACACATAAGCACTTAAGGGGTCATTGTGGTTCCGGCTCTTGAAAAAAGCCAATATTCCCAATTTTCTTACACAAAAACTATGATAGATATAAATATAAATTTTATTGGGCTTAATAAATAAACTCTTGAATTACACAAAAACATTAAAAATTACTATTTTTATTTTTTTTATATGATAAACATTGATTTGACGCTGGCATCCATGAAATCTAAATAATGGCTGATCAGAAACACAAAAAATAAAAATATTTACGTTCAGTGTAGTCTGTCTCAAAGTATACCGTGTTAGCTCTTGCCTTCATTTATGGATTATACCTGCCGACAGCAATAAAAGTGCGGATCGGTAGGTATTAAAGGACAGAACATTGGGGACGGACTTTAATAATATAAAGATTTATAATTTATTGTTTATTTAGGTAAGTATAATCTTAAAATTACATTAAGAAATTAAATATATGCAAAGTTTTAATAAATTTATAATTGCATTATCTATACATAATTACATTTTTAATCTAAATATCTAAATCTAATTCTGTTTCACTATCAGAGTCATCATTGAAATTAATTACAATAGGATTTAAGTATGTTGTTTTGGATAGAATTGTAAGAGTCCTCAATTTTTATAATGTGCTGTACTGAATTTTTCCAGCTCTCAACTGGTATGTTAGTAATAACATTTTTTGTCAAATTTATAATACTGGGACTTAAAGTAGGTGTAATATTTTCTGCTCTGATCTTTAATTTTAATTGGTTCCACAAATGCTCTATGGGGTTAAACATACAGTGATACGGAGGAAGACGTAAGACAGTATGCCCAGCCTGTTCAAACCAAATTATCACATATTGTTTTTAATTGCATATGATAGGACTTCCAAAGGTTGCGCTTTTTTGTATCTGAATTCAAAGTAAATATCATTTTCTAACAAACATTCCTGGATTTCAGTTTTTGAACTTAGTGAAGCTGGTGCTTTGTGTAGCAGACAGCTGTGGTAGCTTGCGTTATCCATGACATTGTTGTTTGGAATATTTTTTAAAAAATAATTTTGAAACCAGTTTTCAAAGTTCTGCACTTGTATCCTCATGATAATCAAGCTAGAATCCTTAATATTCTTTGCAGACAACAGCAAGCAGTTTGGGACAAATCCGTCTTCTGAACCGGCGTGTATTATGGTAATGCGTTTTCCTTTTTTTGAAGGTGCTTTCGTCTGACAGTTTTGACTGGAATCAACCCATCCCTTGGATACTGTGTGTCGTGTGTATCGAACCATGTTTCATCAAGGTAAATTATGGATCTGTTTTCTAACCTATTTCTTTTAATTTCTTGAAGGTAATTAAATCTCAAGTGCGTAATCTGTGCGATTCCATTACTACTTGTCTTTTGTCTATTTTGCGTATTTAAATCCCATTTTACAAACAACTCTATGGAGGGTGGCACGGCTAATATTTATATTGGTTTCGTCTTCGTCTAACTTCTTTTTCAGTTTATCCAAGGTAGGAATAACTCCGCTTTCATAATGACAATATATTTTCCTTTTATTAGGTCCTGATCACTATTGTCCATAGGGTGAGATTGAAAATCACTACGTTTTTTCTTTTGTTCAATTCTTCACTAATAATAATATCCTATGATGATATTGGAGTTTTGTAATAGACAGGTTTTTTTTTTAAAACTTCTTTTTAAGTAGACCTCTACTGATTAAAGTTTCATACACATTTTTTTAAAACCCGTTTTGCATCTAATGACAAATGATTTCGACGCGACATAGTTATATTCTCGTAAAACAACTTTTTTGAAACGCACGGTAAAAACGGTTATTTAACACTGTCACTAAAATATTAGCCAAAATATTTATATGCCTAATGGTTAATACTCAAGAAATACCTGGCCCACCCCTTCCATTGTGAAATAATGGGTTTACTCAATAACAATAGGTAATAAAATTGTTAAATGTTTATTGGGGTATGGTCCATCAAAAGCCATAACGATATACTTTGAGACAGACTATACTGCTGCAGTTTTTATCTCTTCACTAGGCACCCAATAAAAATGTTTTGGTACATCTATATTTCTTTACATTGGATGATGGTTATTCTTGATTCAGTGGTTGCTGGTGGTGTCGGAATGTACTGTAACGAACTCTGTCATTAATTTCCATTTCAAATAATTCACGTGCATCAACCAAACCTTATTTTGAAACCAAATAATAAATATATTTGTTAAGAAAGTGGCAACAAAGCTTCATTAATATTTATCGAGGTAATTATATAAAATATTAATTATTATTTCTGGGCATTCAATGTATTAATAAGTATATAGGAATTTGCAATTCATTATTTGCAATAGTTTCGGCGTATTTTTTTCTTTTTTGTGTTTTAAAATTTCTCTGAAATGAGAGTAGAGGGAGCAGCTCTTTGGTACTCTTAGGGTTTTCTCAATTTGGGATGGATCCTGTTTTAAATACGGCGAATCGGGGACGGATCCTTTAAAATTGAATCGATTTACGGATCCGGATCCTCGTAAGGACTCGAATCAAATACGAATCACGATTCGGAAGAAAGGAATCGATTCCTATTTATCGGATCACAAATCCGGATCATCTTAGCTTTTATACTTACAAATGGTAACTACGATACGAATCAGACTACATAATCCAGATGACAAATCAAGCGTCAAAGATTTTAGCACGGAGCCGGCCACGAAATATAATTTAAGCCTGATTTTGAAGTGCTCATTTTCCCTATACCCGCCACAATTTGTGCTGCATCAACAATTTATAGCCATTTCAATACACTTGCTCTGAACACTACAAAAACACTTTGCAATAAACAGTAAAAAGCACAGAATCCAAAAATACACTGATAATGGTTTTTGGGCAGCATTTGGGTGAGTGGTCCTTTTGCCAAACGCTTATCGAAACAACAAAACTTTGTTTTTTTTTTAACAATCACAAACAAATCATTGTAAAAGTTAAACTATGTTACAAAGGGGGTACAACTAAGAAAGAGGCCGGCTGTATCTCAGGGAAAAAATTTTTCGCACAGCGTTGGGAAAAAAAATTGTTAGTAAAAGTGGTCAAGAGAAATGGGTGGAAATTATTTTCAAAATTCTGAAATGGGCCCCTAGGGGGCGTAACTGCAATCTTGAATCTAAAAAAAATGTTTTGTAATTTTGCTATATTAACCTACAAAAAAAAACCTGATCTTTAAAGTCGAGGATAATCTGAACCTTTTTTGTTTGACATTTTGCTAAAAATTAAGTGGGGAGGGGGGGATTCAAAAGGGTTTTGTCAAACACACCCTGTATCTTCGAAAAGCTGAGCCGATTTTAAAAAGGGCTAGTTGAAAAAAGCTATTTTGGGCATAAATCTTAAAATATTTAAAGTTTTGTTTGTTTTAGACGTCGCCGCTAGAGGGGGTTTTTTGAAATTCCGACGAATGTTTTAATTTTTTTAAAAAAAAATTAAATGGATTGGTAAATTTTTTTTTATGAAAAGTAGCAAATATGCCTAAACAAACCGCGAAAACCGCATCTGATATCTTGTTCCCTTTAATATTTAGACCAAAAAATTTTTTTAATCAATATCTAAAAAAAATAAAAGCTACAAGAAAATTTTTTAAAACATAAATTGTGATTATTGAAAACCTCTAATTTAGGTTAAATAATTTTTTATTAAATATTTTCGAGTTATAATCAAAAAGGAATTTAGGGGTATACCTTAAAAATCCTGAAAATTCTTTTTTTAAAATTTAACTCGTAAATCTTCATTTGACAAAAAAATTTTAAAAACCAAATTAAAGGTTTATAAAAAAAGCATAATTTATGTCATATAATATTTTTTTAAACTTTTTTGTTTTTGAATATTGACGAATAAAATTTTTTTGGGGGCCCAAATTTTAGGTAAAGAACAAATACCCAGATACTTTTTTTGCAGCTTTTAAAGGTGGGTTTTCCCTTTAACGCGGGGTCGAGGACTAACGCAATGCGACAACGCATGGGCCGCCGTTTAATCGGGTGGTTTCTTAGGACCGCGGCTCAAACCCCGCGATAGCAAAATTATTAGTAAAAGGGGGAAAAATCTTTGGTAAGAGTCGTGATGGATGATCTAGCAATATATTTATTATTAGAAAAATTTGAGGAAGAGGATGACGAAATATTTACAATTAGCCAATCTGAAACATAGCAATGCCTCTATAAATCCAATATTTCAGCAAAGACGCAATGAGGGTTGTTATACTAAATTAATAAATCGACATCTGCAACAGGATGAAAAAAAATTTAAAAATTTTTAGAGTGAATAAAGCAGATTTTTTTTTTTTATTCTTGACTTAAAAAAGACGATAAAAAAGTCCGAGCCGACAACAGAGTTGAATATCCAGTAACCCCAGAGGAAAAAATTAGCCATTGTATTAAGGTAAATGGGGTTTCATCGAGACGAAAAACTGTCTCGAAGGCCTTTTCGCCCGTCTCAATCATCGAGACAAAAAAAAACAAACCCCGTCTCTTTTTTTTTCTCGAAGAAACTTTCTCGATCTCGATTCAAGACTCTCGAAATTTCGAGAGTCTCGAAAAAAAAAACAAAATTTTATTAAAAATTCTATGTATGGGTTATAACGTACAACACAAAAAGGCTGCAAAAAAGGGGTTTTTAAATTTTTTTATCTATTAAAAAAATACTTTAAAAAAAAGGGGGGTTTTGGGAGGGGAAAAAAAATTTAAACCCCCCAAAAATTTTTTTTTAATTCTGAATTAAAAACCAGGAATATTTTTTTGCTTTTTTTCCCTTTTTTTTCCCCAAGATACACTAAAAAGTTTTGGAAAAAAAATTAAAAACCCACAATGGGGTGCCAAACAGTTGGCGCATTCAAACTATTACGTCATATGAAATAAAATTTGACGTTTAAAAAATTAGACACTTTGGGGCACATGCTTAATAATTATTATTTTATCCCCTACACATAAAAAAATTGTATTCTTCGTTAGTGAACTCCTTTTTTCTTGTGATTTTTTCAATAACAGATTGACAATTGTCTAATTTTTTAAAAAAATAAAAACTTGATTTCATTGACAATAGTTTGAAAGCGCCAACTAAGTTTGGGCGACACCCACAATGTGTTTAAAAATTTTTTTTTGGGAAAACTTTATAGTGAAATACTTGAAAACAAAGGGAAAAAATTTTCAAAAAAAATATTCTTTTTTTTTTAATTTTAAAAATTTAAAAAAATTTAAATTTTGGGCCTTTATTTTTCGCCTCTTCTTACCAATCCCCTTTTTTCAGAGGCTATACATATATCCTATGAACAAAAAATACTAAAAGCCCGGATAAAAAAAAAAAGCCAAGTATCAGCACAAAAAAAAAGAATTTTTTTCCCAAAAAAAAGAAAATTAAACAAATCCTTGATGTTTTAATTTAATCTTTTATCCATACATTTAAAATTTACCTAGGTAAAAAGGTAAAAAGTTTAAAATTGTTTCTTCGTTTTAAGAGAAGAATGTAAGGTACCAATCCCCGCAACAAACTCATTTTCTATAATCAAAAAATTTTTTTAAAAAAAAAATAATTATCGATATTACGAAAAATTTTTTGAATAGTTTGGAACAAATTTAAGACTTTTTGGGGTTTTTTTAGTATATGAAAATATTTTTTTCTTTGCCCTTTTTTTTTTACTTTCATTTTGCTTTTTTTTTTTTGGGTTTGTTATGTTCTTATTTTTAAAAAAAATTTAAAAAATATTTTTTAGCATATTTTTTTAATTTTTTTTTTTTCTTTTTTAGAGCGGATTATTGCAGCACTTTCAAGATCAAAAAATATCAAATAATTTCTGCTTTGTTGTCTTTTTTTTTTTTTGGATTTGTTATGTTTTCATTTTTAAAAAAAATTAAATTTTTTGTTTTTTTATTTTCTATTTTCGGGCCCCATTTGGGGGAGTTATTGTAACACATACTTTTTTTGAGATCGAAAAACCAAATAATTTCCGTCTCGAAAAATCTCAAAATGTTTTTTGAATTTTCTCGAAAAAAAAAAGGGCTCCCTTCGAAAAATTTTTTAAAAAACGGAAAAAGAACGAAAACAAAAAAATTTAAATTTTAAAATCTCTTGAAATCTGGGAAAAACCCGTACAGGGTGAACCAAATTCAAGTCTCATCATTAGGATCTCGGAAACTTAAAAAAAGATGGGTCGGTTAAATGAAGGCAAAGTTGCGCCATATGTCTTCAAAATGCCACCTTGAATTTTTAAAAATTTTTGAATACTTACTTTTGGAAAAAAAACCCATTATTGAATTTCCCTTTCTACATTTTTTTCAATTCTACAAGAATTTTTAGTTTTACATGACGATTCGTCTTTGAGTGTCATCATCAACTTTTTTTAAATACGGCCCTGGGTTTTTTTTTATGTATTTTGGGCTTTTAAAAATTCCCAAAAACCCCAAAAAAGTATTGCACTTGCACGAAAAAAATTTTTTTTAATGGCAATTTTTATAACAAACCATATGTTAAAAAGAGTCAGACAATATATTTTTTTTGGGGGGGGTCTTGGGGAAAAAATTAAACTGATTTTTTTGAATAAGTGCGAAAAAACATTGGGTTTTGGGGTCTTAAAAGCTCTTAAAATAGTAATAGAAAATCCAGGATTCATTTAAAAAAAAAAGTTTCAATTTTTAACAATTAAAAAAAAAGGGGTATTCCCCCAAAAAAAACAAACAAAATATCAGTCGAGACACGATGGTCACACTGTTCTTCAAACAGTCCAGTCGCATCAATCGCAGTCGTTGACGGACGCAAACGGGGGCCCCTTTGGGGAAAAAACCCCGGCACATTTAAAAACATTAGTAAAGGGGTGCTTTGCCGCTAACGTAGTGCGTTCCCCATGCGGCGGCCGCCCCCGGAAAAATTTTTTAGCTACTTTTTCCCAAAAAAAAAAAATTTTATTATAAATTATTATTTTTTTTTTGAGAAAATTAACCATTTCTGTCGGAATGTCGAAAAAAAAACCCCTAGCGGCGACAAATTTAAACTAACAAAAATTTAAATAATAATTAAGATTTATACCCAAAAATACCCTTTTTTTTAAAAAAACCCGGTTTGTTAAAATCGGCTCAACCCTTTTTTAAAATAAGGGGGTTTGACGAAACCTTTACATACCCCCCCCCTTTATTTTTAGAAATATAGAAAAAAAATTTCAAAAAAAAAAAGTTTAGATTATCGTTAACTTTAAAAATCAGGTATTTTTTTTTTGGTTAATATAGCAAAATTCACAGAAACATCACTTTTTTTGATTCATGATTGACGGCCTGTTCAGAAACGAAAATAATTTCCAGCCCATAACAATATTTTTTTTCCCCCAAAAATGTGCGATAAATATTTTT
>JAHBCN010012940.1:0-25599 GCA_019359885.1 Listronotus oregonensis
AGGAAAATAGACAGAAAACAGACAGAAAAAACAGATGGGCAAACTTAACGGAAGATAGAACTTATAAAATAATCCTTGTTTTCTACTTTACTTTGACAATGCAAAGAGGTTAAAAAGAGCTAAGACTTACGTATATTCTTAATTACAATTATTTCATTCAAATCATTAATATATTTGTAGTTGAGAGTTTCAGATTCTTGTTGTTTTACAACAGCTATTGTATTAGTTCCTTCTTCATTGAAGTTCTCTAATAAATTATGCTTGCATTTACGAGGTTTTATTTGACTTAATTTCTTAATTCTATTTGTATTTGTGTCTTTGAAATATACTGTCCCTGCGGGAACAATTCTGAAACTGTACTTTTTACTTTAAAAATTCGTTACAAAATATTAAACTATTTTCTCGAATCTACATTTCCAATAAAGAACCGAATTTTCTTAGACCAAAACGATTATCCTTTGGAATATTTAAGAGTTTATAATTTATCTTCTCACACATCATGTATCATAAACGTTTAAAATAGAACTGATTTCAAAAATTACTGTTAAAACCCTACTTAGAAAAATAACAATTCCATAACCAATCCATCGATTAGTATTTTTACTTGTATGGTCAGAATCATTAATAAAATTATTTGTTCATCACACGTATCAATTGTATGTAATAAATATGTTCTTTTATTTTTACCCTTACATATATTTCTCACTACTATATTATCAAGCCTTAAAATTGTCTCTAGGTTTGCTGTTTCTCAAATATTATTTCACTGAAAATTTCTTACATTTCACTATCAACATAAACTAGCTAAAATCCAAATTTTTATTATAATTTAACAATATTTTTATGATAATGGTGGCAATCTTTAATAACGAGGAAATTAACACCTTTAACTTAAACTAGAGATATGCAGACAAATTATATCACTATCAAATTTTATATTCACAGTTTAAAAAAATGTTTGAGGAAAGGAAGTGTGGTATACATAGTGATGTTGTACCAATATAGGAATTATGTACGGAATGAGAGTAAAAAATTTAGTTAATCAAAACAGTGTTTTATGTATGCAAAATTTTGAAAACCGTAAAAGATTTCATACCAAAAAATAAACTGAGAAGTTTCAGATTAATACCAATAAGAGTTGATAATATAGTTATATTGTATTTAAAAACATATAGAGTCCGATTTAAAGTAGAAAATGCCAGGCACGTCATACCCAATTAAGCCTTTCTCTTTCAACGCTCCACCCATACGTTGTTAATAGAGTGAGAGAGAACAACACATGTTAATGACGCGGTGGCCTTTTTAACTTTAAATCGGACTTTACTTACCATTAGTTGACTCCTCTTTGCGTTATTTCAGTTTAGTTTCAACCATCAGTTATTGGTATAGAAACAAGTTAAAATTTCGTTTATCCATGTGTAGTTCACAGTTTGAGTAATATTTCTGATAAAATATATTTTAAACAAATAAGGTAATAAATAATATATTAGTTATAAAACAGAAAGTTAACAAAAATTGAAATATTTTGGATTTAAACGCATTGAAAATAAAAATTGAAAATTTACGATGACAGAGTCAGATACACAAAAGTTATACACTTATAACATCCAGCTTCCGCTGTTTCTATTATTCACAGTTATTCTACAAACAGTTATTTAAGAAAAGTTCTGCACAATTATATTAGGAATAATCTTTTTCTTTTCAGCAAATATTACCTTTTCCATGTAAGAGAAGACTTTAAATTATTTAAAAATTAATAATAATAAATAATATTATTAATTTAAAATTTAGGATACTAATTGATTTTGCCCACAAAAACAGTAGTATAAATACACCAAACCTTAATTTTATACCAATTATTCAATTTTTCTCTAAACATAACTGAGTAATTGCTAAAAATAGGCGATATCTGTCCTACAGAATAAACTGTAGGGAAGTGGCCATCCCCTATTTTATACCAAATAATCAATTTTCCCTAACCCTATTAAAACCGAGTATTCAATTTTCCCACCTTTTATCTAAAAATAACTGACTAATTGCTAAAAATAGGTGATATCCGTCCCACAGAATTAACTGTACGGAAGTATGCCATCCCCTATTTTATACCAAATAATCAATTTTCCCTAACCCTATTTAAACCGAGTATTCAATTTTCCCACCTTTTATCTAAAAATAACTGACTAATTGCTAAAAATAGGCGATATCCGTCCCACAGAATTAACTGTAGGGAAGTATGCCATCCCCTATTTTATACCAAATAATCAATTTTCCCCAACCCTATTTAAACCGAGTATTCAATTTTCCCACCTTTTATCTAAAAATAACTGACTAATTGCTAAAAATAGGCGATATCCTTCCCACAGAATTAACTGTAGGGAAGTATGCCATCCCCTCTTTTATACCAAATAATCAATTTTCCCTAACCCTATTTCAACCGAGTATTCAATTTTCCCACCTTTTATCTAAAAATCACTGACTAATTGCTAAAAATAGGCGATATCCGTCCCACAGAATAAACTGTATGGAAGTATGCCATCCCCTATTTTATACCAAATAATCAATTTTCCCTCCTTTTACTCTAAAAATAACTAACTAATTGCTAAAAATAGGCGATATCCGTCCCACAGAATTAACTGTAGGGAAGTATGCCATCCCCTATTTTATACCAAATAATCAATTTTCCCTAACGCTATTTAAACCGAGTATTCAATTTTCCCACCTTTTATCTAAAAATAACTGACTAATTGCTAAAAATAGGCGATATCCGTCCCACAGAATTAACTGTAGGGAAGTACGCCATCCCCTATTTTATACCAAATAATCAAATTTCCCTAACCCTATTTAAACCGAGTATTCAATTTTCCCACCTTTTATCTAGAAATATCTGACTAATTGCTAAAAATAGGCGATATCCGTCCCACAGAATTAACTGTAGGGAAGTATGCCATCCCCTATTTTATACCAAATAATCAATTTTCCCTAACCCTTTTAAACCGAGTATTCAATTTTCCCACCTTTTATCTAAAAATAACTCACTAATTGCTAAAAATAGGCGATATCCGTCCCACAGAATAAACTGTATGGAAGTATGCCATCCCCTATTTTATATCAAATAATCAATTTCCCTCCTTTTACTCTAAAAAATAACTAACTAATTGCTAAAAATAGGCTATATCCGTCCCACAGAATTAACTGTAGGAAAGTATGCCATCCCCTATTTTATACCAAATAATCATTTTCCCTCCTTTTACTCTAAAAAATAACTAACTAATTGCTAAAAATAGGCGATATCCGTCCCACAGAATTAACTGTATGGAAGTATGCCATCCCCTATTTTATACCAAATAATCAATTTTCCCTATCCCTATTTAAACCGAGTATTCAATTTTTCCCACCTTTTATCTAAAAATAACTGACTAATTGCTAAAAATAGGCGATATCCGTCCCACAGAATAAACTGTATGGAAGTATGCCATCCCCTATTTTATCCCAAATAATCAATTTTCCCTCCTTTTACTCTAAAAATAACTAACTAATTGCTAAAAATAGGCGATATCAAATGTCTAATATATCCTGTATATATAATTTTTTAATCTTCTCAAAAAAATTATATTTTCTCTGTGAATACGCTTTCTTAATTTCCCAATGCAAAAAATAAAGCAGGTTTGAATGTTTTCTGAAGGTCATGTCAAATTATTATTTTTAAAATCTCCTGTTAATATAACTAACTTTTCAGTTTTAATAAAAAAATTTAGAAATCACCATTTCATGGTAACATCTGATTAGTTTTTCTTATATAACTGTGAGATGTGTACTAAATTCTACTTCAGGAAGTAGCAGGTGGGTACAACCGCACTGTAACCTGCTGATATGCATTTAAATTAATACAGTTTTTAAAAAGTTAGCAATCTTACAACTTACTTCCAGCTTCCACCTTTAATTGCTTTCTCATACGTATACACGTACTCAAGAAGTTTCTTTGCAGCAGCGATATAAACTTAATATTGAGGACAAGAATGCTTCGATGCTACGTATTTTCAACTCTATTATATGGTGTCGAAGCATGGACACTTAAAACAGCTGAAATAAACAAGCTGGTAGCATTTGAAAGATGGTGTTATCGTCACATGTTGCGGATTTCGTGGGTCGACAGAGTTACAAATGTCGAAGTGTTGCGACGTATGGACAAAGAAGAAGAGATTTATAAAACGCTAAAGAAAAGGAAACTCGAATATTTTGCACACATTATTAGAGGCTTAAAATATCAATTATTGCAAAATATTATGGAGGGAAAAATTCAAGGAAGAAAATGTCAGGGTAGAAGAAGAACTTCATGGTTGAGAAACTTCAGAGAATGGTTCTCAATGACGTACAATGAACTGTTCCGTGCAGCTGCAAATAAAGGGCGCATAGCTATGATGATAGCCAACCTCCGTTAGGAGATGGTACAAGAAAAAGAAGATACACGTATAGTGAGAAAGCCTTGTAACGGATTCAAAATTTCAAATAAATGTTTTTGCATTTCTCCACGTTTAGTCCATATAATACGAAAAACATGGTTTCGGAGAAAAAAATCCTGTCTGTGTCTGTGACTGTGTATGTAGACACTATAACTTTGCAACCGTTGACTCTTTCGGGTTGAAATTTGGTACAAAAATTCCTCATCACAAGAGACAGGTTCAGTTTGTTAATGAGAAAATCGAACCAACGACGGACAATTTTTTAAGGGTTGGAAAATAAAAAATTCGTATCTCCCATTTTTTGCAATAAAGGGAAGAAAGTAAAATATATGAAAGGGTATCTTATTAAAAGGTTTATAAAAAGTTTTGTCTAAATCAAAGGCAGATCATCCTTAGAAACCAAGAGAGAGAGTTCGAGATCGTTAAGAAAAATTGAATCCTCAGAGGCGTACCATTTTAGGGTGGTTGGAAAATAAAAAAATTCGAATCTCCCATTTTTTTGCGAAATAAGAAGGTAAGGGTTTATAAAATCTATGTCTAAAGCATAACCGAACTGTATTTAGAGGTAAAAAATAAACATAATTTAAAATTCTTTGAAACAAGATAGAGGTCAAGTTCATCAACGAAAAAAATCGATCCTGTGGCGCTCTGCTTTGGAGGGTCGGAAAATAAACAAATCGTATCTCCTATCACTTGCAAGATAGGAAGGTAAACCAAACGTTAGAATAAATATTTTGGAATAACGTTTATATGAAGCCATGCCTAAACCAGGACCGGCTCATTCTAAGGAGTCAAAAAAATTTAATTAATCAATCGATTTGAAATTCGGTACAAAATTTCTTCGTAAAAAGCCATGTCAAAAACCGGACCGGCTTGTATTTAGTGGTCAAAGATAAATAGATTTAATCTAAAATTTCTTTACAAATGAAACCATTTATCCTGTTGATTTCGTAGAAAAATTCTTTGATACAAAAACAGGTGAAGTTCGTCAATGAAAAAAATCGATCCAGTAACACACAGTTTATAAGCTGTCGGAAAAAATTTGTAGTTCCGGCTCTTTGAATATATACTTTTCACTAATCTACAGCCATCTTAATTACAATATTATTATGTGAGGTGATAGTAACCATGCAACTAGAGTATTCATAAATCAAAAAAGAATAGTCCGACTCATAAATAGCTGCAAACCTGTTTTTATAGATAAAAAACTTCTAACGTTACCCTCGCTCTATATGTTTAGATTGTTCATGTATATAAAAAAATCTACCTTATCTCAGTATAAACTCAGATTTTCACCCTTACAATTCGAGAAATGTCAGTGGCCTACTTTTAGACAATCATAAATTAAGTAAGTTTGAACAGTCCCCCCTGTATATGGGGAAAAATTGTACATCAAATTACCATTAACAGTACATTCACTAGAAGGATAATATTTTAAAAAAACGATAAAAAACATTTTACTGTCAAAAGGGTATTACAGTGATCAAGAATTTCTTACTGTTGTTTGTTTGTATTAAAGAATTTTTTTCGGCTTTCCCTAGAAACAATGATACTGGGTCTTTATTTCATTTCTAATAAATAATAAACTAAATTATAGTATTTGTATGAGAAAATGTAAAGTATATGGTATCAGTAAAAAGGTAATTTAATTCTAAATTGAACTGGCACATAATATACAGGATGTTCCATTTAAAGAATAACAACTTTGGTTAAAAACTAGAAAACTTTAAAAGGTGGAGAAAAACTGTTACGCCACTGAATTCTACGTAAGATTCTGTAAAATTTTTCATTTTAAACTTTTACTCTATCTCCAATAAATACCGAGTTACAAAGACCTCAAGAAATTGACAAAATTTCAAAATCACCCTGTCGTAAAAGAAGAAGACAGATGACAGGGTAATCCGGATTGAAAGTACAGGATATAGAATCACCACTTAAAATATATTGCGCGAATTTCATTCAAAACACCTTGTATAAGAAAATACTAACATTTAATTATAAAATTAATTTTATAGTTAAATAAAGAAATGAACTAACCAGAACACATTGTATATAAATATTGCTGTTTTTCGTCAACTTTCCATTAATAATAATTTATTTATTTATTACCTTTGCATTTGTTTAATATATATAATATCACTACGCTTTAAGTCACATGTAACACAACTAAAGATGACTAAAGGTTTACATACTTGCAACAGCTTTCAGTGAATCTGGTCATTGTTCGAAGAACCAGTTTCATCGAGATTTCATTGACCGAAGTCTTTGTTTACCTTATGTTATTTGACCGAACCTACTTATGATGCATTTTAATTAACTAAATAAATAAAACAGATGTACATAGGTATTTAATTATATTATTTTTCTGTCCCACAAATTATTTTCAGGGATTCGAACATACGCATTTTTTAAATGAAAACAGATGTACAGAGATATTTAATTATATTATTTTTCAGTTTGAATTTGTGTAAATTAAAATATTTGGTATACATATATACCATTTAGAGAATAGGATGATGTGGAATATGAACGGTTAGTTTGATAATATTCTGTATAAAATTCAAAACTTATGTTGGATTTTTTATTTCACTGTATACTGTGTACTGTAATCCCTTTTTCTTCTGTACTGGGACTGCGTGCGTTTTTATATCTTTTAGAGCTAACTATGTCGGTTATTCTATCAAAATAAAAGATGGACTAGCAGTTCTTTCATAAAACTTATTTAGCAAATTAATATTGTGTTATATTTCAGCTTTTATAACATAGTGATCTGAACTACCTATACTGGTTATAAAACATCGTTGGTCTGGGTTAATAAAACTCACCTGAAAAATCTGAAAATATAAATTATGTCAAAAATTAATATAAATCATTACATACTAAAATATATTCACTAATTTGCACTTTTTGCTCTTTTCATATACCTTTAGTTAAAACAAGATGATTTTCTTTTTAAATAAGATAAAATGAGATAGAACTAAATATAAATATGTGTGAAAATGCATTGATTTCGTAGAAAGACTATACTACTGTAGATTTCTTAGTATCTGACGAACAGTACAAGGTAAGGGGTTTATAGGGGTCACGATATCAGACACTTCCGACATATACAGTGGTCGCCAGAAAATACGCTGCAGCTCTATACTTCTAAATTTTTTGAAAAATATTAAAATTAAAGGTATTCGCATAAATTTAAAAGTGACTAATCAACGTTTTCTTGTTTCCACCGTTCGTACTGTGAGATCGTTCACCTTTTAATCTTATATGCAATGTATTCATGATCTTAAGAGTATTAGCATTTTTGTTTCTAGTACGTGGGTAAAAGAAAACAAAATTTTGCTTCGAATATAAATTTATTTTAGGGAATAATTACAATTGCAATATCTATTTCATATACAGTGTTATTTCAAGACCATATGATAAAAAATATACAGGGTAATTTTAAATAATACAGGACGAGTATATATGAATATAATAAAATATAAGAACAGAATACCTAGTATACATACAAAACCATTAAAAATAACTAGTTCATATACAGGAGAATTAATATGATAAAAATTACAGGGCTGTATTTAAGAGTATATATGAATATATTTAAAAAATCATATAATACCTTGTTTATCGCTTCGAATTTATGGATATCTTTTAACTTCATTGGAAGCTCTAATCCTTCAAATTTAAGAACTTCTAGAGGGTTTGGATAGGAACTTGGTATACCAGTATTGATTTCAGCAGGAAATAGTGCACTTATGATGCTCCAGGCGAAGCAGTACTGGTCATTATTCTTTACATTAATGATGGCATGTCTATTTGCAATTTGTTTTGGTAAAGGAATATACGAAGAGGCTCTTAATGGGTTATATTTGTTAATGTTTACTTCTAGATGTAATATTTTTTCCAGAGCCCATCCTGATCCATTTTCTGCAAATATAGAAGCTTTCTCTTTAATTTCTGTCAAAAACCGATTATAAATATCGTTAAGGTCTGTGGTTTGGGTTATAATTTTATTCTTTGTATTAAAAGATTTCGTTTCCACTGTTTCCTTGGTTTGCAAGATATATTGACCAAATAGTTCCACATTAATCTTAATTAACTTGTGTTTCGTCACTTGCTCTGGTTAGTTCTGGTTAGTTCCAAAACCAGTCGATTAAATTTTTGTTTCACCTCTTCGAAGAAA
Organism: Listronotus oregonensis; assembly: GCA_019359885.1. NCBI lineage: Eukaryota > Metazoa > Arthropoda > Insecta > Coleoptera > Curculionidae > Listronotus > Listronotus oregonensis. The sequence continues at coordinate 8,641 of JAHBCN010012940.1, forward strand.
TCATCAATGTCTACATGGTTTCTTGATGGAAGCAACATGTAAGATATAATCCTCATGGAAACATGATTATCAATTAATCAACACTAACTTTTATGTAAATAGCTGAAAATATGTCAATTCTTATGATGTCACAATAATTCAATAAATTCACTTCTCTAATACTGTAACTCTTTTTTCAACCGATAACAACACTGTTTATTAAAAGTTAGATAATGAGAGCTTATTACAAACGATAGACTACTCCGTTTAAGAGCTAACTGATCACAGAGTGGGGGGATTGGGTGGGGTGAAGAGTGGGGGGATTGAGTGGGGTGAAGAGTGGGGGGATTGGGTGGGGTAAAGAGTGGGGGATTGGGTGGGGTGAAGAGTGGGGGATTGGGTGGTGAAGAGTGGGGGTGAGGGAGTGGAGGATTTGGGGGTGAAGAGTGGGGTGAGGGGAGTGGCAGGATTTGGGGGTGAAGAGTGGGGGTGAGGGAGTGGGGGGTGTGAAGAGTGGGGGATTGGGTGGGTAACCCCCTGGGTATCCCCCAAGGGTATCCCCAATTATTTATAAACTAAGCTGCTTATCTACTGCGTACAATTAGTAAATTCTTACCAAATTAAAAAAAAAACATTTCTAATATTTTAGAGGCAAATTTCCAAAATAAGACATAATGGTATTAAACGCTATATATAAATAAACAATAATCACTGAAATTACAAAAAATATGATAAACCACACAAAAATACTGGGCATAAAGTAAATATTACCTAATAATTATGTACGGTGTGTCTAGTTATAATTGGACACTACACCTACAGGGCTTATTATTAGTTATATCCAAAAATATTTAATTCAAAAATTTGTAGGAATTACTCGAAACCGCTTGGATTTTTTGTAAAATTAAACCAAGAACATAGATAAAATAGAAAATAATGCCATGAAAGATTTTCTTAAAGCAACAACCTACTTTTTTAATTAAAATCATTTGTTCCTTATTTTTCTAAACACAAGCATATTCATGTATATATGTTCTTTAGAAGTTTTTAAAATATTTGCAGTTAAATTTGCTTATGTCTATTAAGATAACCGTTACAGATATTGAAATTTGAAATGTATTGTCCAATAAGTGTCAAATGTTTTAAAATTTAAAATGGTGCATTGTTAAGAAAAAAACTTGATATTATCCGGTAATAATAACGCAGAAATAGTAAAACGCCAATAAAATAGCCCAGTACAATAACATCGGCATTAAATATCATAAAAAGTAGTATAAAACAATTTAAAGAAAGACAAGATCTACGGCCAAAGAGAGAATCTGTTACAAACAAGATGCTGTCTTTGAAGGTAAAAAACCAATTTTGGTTAAATTGAATATTATATATTCCTTTAAAAAAACCTCATACTTTTTTTATGTGTTATGCTTATGTATATGTTATACTTCTAAATGGAGTGTTTAAGAAGACTTAAATACTATAAGCACGACCCTTAAGATCCCTCTTTAAAATGCAAAAATTGCAGCAATTTAAATGTAAAAACAATATTTAATATATCCGCACTATGGATATTGCTATTTTGGATCGGAAAATTAGGGGAAAAGTAAAAAATTTGAATAAAAATCGTACTGCATCAATATGGACATTATTTATTAACTACGTTTTGGGAAAATATTTAAAAGTTTTATAATAATAATGGAAAAAATGTCCAAGGTCCCATTAATTTAATTACATTTAGCTGCTAATGTTTCATTTTTTTAAGAAAATATAAACCTGCTATACGTAGCAGTTATTAAGAAAAAAAATAGGACTTTTAGTTTTTATTTCAAAAATGAGTTTTTTTTTTAGTTGACGATATAGTCCTTTGGCTGGACCCCTTTGAGCATGCCACCAGAGGTCCATGGATTTTTGCAACGGTATCTTAAGCCTTTTGGGTCGCTGATCAGGAAAAAAATGGTTTTAGAGGCCAAAAGTGGTCCAATTTTTTTTTGGATTCGCGGTTTTTGGTGATTTTTTGGGGTTTTTTATAATTATACCTTACCATTTGTTTTATGAAAAAATAGTTTAAACAAGAGTTGTAGAAAATTTAATTACGAACATTTTCAATTTTTTTTTTCTGTACGTCGAGTAATCGACTGGAATATGTTCATGCCCGGCCATTTTATAATCTTTTTTGCTGTTTTAATCTATTATATTGCGATTACCATAATATGCTTGAATAAGAAAATGAAAACAACAATGTCGAAATGTCCAGTTGATTATTTAATGTAGGAGGAGTGGGGTAATAGACGCCGTGTCAGGAACTTGTGTTAGGGGAAACAATGAGCAAAAAAATACTATATAACACGACGTGCGTCGCATTACCCCACGCGTCACAATAGCCTCTCGCCTACACTTCAAAAAAAAAAAATAATAGTAATAATAAGAAGCAGGCTAAATAAATCTGGACGATTTTTATTTTTATTTTCTAATTCAAGCACATTATCGTGATGACGATATAATCTATAAAAACAGCAAAAAAGGTTAGGAAATTGCCGCGCATGAACATCTTTCAGTCAATTACTCGAGGTGCAGAAAAAAAAATTGAAAATGTTCTTAATTACATTTTCTACAACTTTTGTTTAAACTATTTTTCCTAAAATAACAATTTGTAAAAAAAATACAAGAAACCTAAAAAAATACCAAAAATTGCGAATAAAGAAAATTGGACCATTTTGGACTTCCAAAACAATTTTTTTCGTGACCAGTGACCCAAAAGACTTCGTATACCGTTGCAAAAATTCATGGACCTCTGGTGGCATGCTCAAAGGGATCTAGCCAAGGGACTAATAATACGAATTTTGTATTAATCATAAACTTTTAATAAACCCTGTGAAAGAGGTCTAAAATTATAATTATATATATATTATAATTATATATAAAAAATCTTAATAACTTATCTTTAATTCGAGCCCAATTAGATAATTAACAAATGTCCATTGGGGCGCCAAGTATCCTTTAATTTATGTAATAATATAAAGGTAGTTGGATTGAATTGTTTAGTATAAAAACACCCCAGGGTATTGTGTTTCTTTGTTATGTGTTGGTTATTTGGTAATTCCATAGGGAATTGTATTTTAGAAATGAAATTACACACAGAACAGGTATTCTATTGAAAATAAACAATCAAAGGTATTAAAAACATATAACAATGGGGGTGCATTATTAGATATTAATTTTTGATAAAAATAAAGGTTTTTTTAACAGACAAAAACTTGCGCACTTGTTAGAAACATATGTTATGTATTTTTTTTTTTATTTTACATTAATATTGAAGATTTGTGCATAAAAAGAACAATTGTCATCTCTGAAAAGAAGGTGTTGCCGTCTTTTTTAGCTTTTATAAAAAAATTATAAAAATTTAAATTTTTGCTATATAAAATTTAACTCTAAGAATCTTAAATAAAAGTTTTACTGGGTAATATATTTAAAAACTTTGGCATGTGCGAAGCTGAATTTATAAATTTTACCAAAACTCCAAATTTTTGCCTTATTGTGTACTGGTACACTTTGTCACTTACAAACAGGTACACAGTGGTATACTTGTTTGTGGGTAGCCAAGGTATAAAACGTTTATTTTGCAGGTGAAAAACAAAGATAAAAAATATTAAATGAACGCAGCTATTGTATTAAAAATAACTTTGGTAATTGTCTAAAAAGTTGCCTTCACTCCGATTTTGACCAAATTTGGTAGACGGGGTTTTTTTGGGGCGCTGATCACGAACCTAAAAACATTTTTTTCAGCAAATTTTTGCTAATGAGGTATTCATCATCAAATTTAAAAATCAAACCTACCTTATATTTACTATATTCCTTCTTCTTTTTGCACAAAAATCTTGAATTTTACAATCAATTGGCAAACAATATTTTATAAACACCTTTTAGAAACCATCTTTTATTTTTATTAAATTGTGAGGCTTTACTTTCAAGCGGGGCGGCCATTTTTGTTAAATAATTCCCTAGTGTAGACATGGTTGCGGCATTTGAAAGTGAATGTTGCAATAAAATGGTAAAAAGGTATAAAATAAATATAAAAAAAGGTTTTTAAAAGGTGTTTATAAAATATTGTGTCAATTTAGTGTAAAACTCAAGAAATCTGTGCAAAAAGAAGAAGGAATAGTGTAAATGAGGTTGGTTTGATTTTTAATATTGATGATAAATATCTCGAAAAAAACGTTGATGAAACAATATTTTCAGATTCGTGATCAGTGCCCCAAAAAACCACCGTATACTAAATTTGGTCAAAATCGGAGTGGACGCAACCTTTCTAGAAAATTACCATCACTTTGTGTAATAGACATGTAATGGTAAAAATATTCCCAATTAGTTTATTTTAAAAAAGGCCGGTGTACAACTTAGAACTAACCAAAACCTAGGGGAAAATGTAAAAAAAACTTGTTTGGTAAATGCAATGAGAGATCACTGTATTATGAAATGTTAATAATATTTAATGATATTGAGCTTAGTGTAAAAAAAAACAATACAAAAAATAATATAAAGAAAAAGGGCAATATATATAATATAGAATTCTATTTTAATACGATACAATTAGAAACACGTAAAACATAAAAAAACGTTGTTATATATGTTTGACTAAAACTAATTTAATGGCCATAGATCCCAAATAATTGGTTTTGGTACTTCCGACGTATAAGAATGCCAAAAAATAAACGAATAAAAGTTGTGTTAAAAAAGGACCACCATTAGAAAACAACTAGACTTTTAAATAATGTTTGTATATATGCGGTAAATTTAGGGGTTAAGTAATTTTTTTAAACCAACAAATATTTTTTTTTAATTTTAAATTATTCCAGTTTTATTGTTTTTCCAATAACATGCAATATATTTTAAATACCACTTTTATAAAAAAAATGTGTTGTTTTTTTAATTATTCGAAATATATAGTTTTTATAATTTATTTTAAAATAATATTGTTCATCATCAACTAATTTAATTTGGTAAAAAATATTATTGTTACTTGAAATTCTTTTACTTTATAACCTTTTTGTCCCTTTAAACTTTTATAATGGTTTTTTAGGTTTTTTGCTTTAGCCAATATTTGTATTCATGCCCCATATAAATAACTCTGTATGTTAATTCTGGATTTGATTTCTGCCTTTGATTCAACCCGCAAAAATACCTTAAAATCCCATATCTACTTGTCATATTAACTACTAATATTTTGAGCTATTCCCCACAAAATTATTAACTTTACAAAAATAAATTCTTACAAAAAGGCAAAAATTGTCAATTTCATAAATAGTTGGATTGGATCCAGCGAATAAAAATATATCGGAAAAGAATTTAACATCCTTGAATTTGTACAACTATCTTAATTTTTGCTTAAAAAATTGTTAATTTAAAAATAATGCTTTAATAAAAAAAATTGTAAAATAGGGTAATGAAAAATACTCTTGAATTAAAGCAGAAAAATTCCCATTTTCTTCATATATACGATTCCCTATGTTCTTATTTAAAACAAAACCTTTTAAGGGAGCATAAAAACACATTAGTTTAGGACCCTCCCGTTTAAAGCCTTACTGTCACACAATTTTAAGAGCATACGGATCCCAATAGCTATTCATTTCTGGGTACTTTTTTGTGAGAACTTAAACATATAATATTTTTATTACTTAGGGTAGGCATATAAATTCTCGTATGCATCGTAATTTTTAAAAAATGCCAGTATATTTTTATCTTGTTTTTTCTACACGAAATATTTTTTATGTGAAAAATAATGCCTTAATATGTTAGAAACTACTACGGTAAATCCATTTTTTTTCTCATTTACTTGTCTAGGCAATGATATGGTTTCAATAACACGAAAATCTTGAACTGCCATTATTTATTTATTATTTTGTAAATAACGTTAAAGAAACACGAGTTAAAACTGCACTAATCAAACCAAAAGTTTTATTGTTGAGATATGTTGACGATACTTACATTGTGTAGACAAGTAATAATGAAGAACTTGAAGGTTTCTTAAAACATCCAAATCTCCTTTAACCTAGTATGAAATTTAAAAAGCATAATTCTGCTTTGAAAGAAATTACTGACCTGACTACAGATCTTTAGAGAATTTTTTTTAGATAAAAATTAAAAACTGATTAAGAAAGCAATATCAAACATCGGTACAAGGAAAAAACTCCAACTTAAACAAGACTCAGCCAGATCGGACATATATTTAATATTTCAAGAAGGGTACGTATATTTTTATAGGTTTTTTTGTTCTTAATATACTAAAAAGTATATCAAAAGCAAAAATAAGTTTTTTAGCCTGGATAAATGCATTAAGGTTTTTGCTTCTAGTTCACAAAAACCTCTATTAAATATATATTTATGATAAAATAAAGTCGCAATTTTCTTTATTTTCTAAAGAATTTGAAACAAAGGGATTTAAATAAAGTTAGGACTGTTTACATAAAATCCAACTTGATTTTATTTAAAAACCTACTAAACATGCTTTAAAACCCACCTGCCTTAAAAGTCTAAACGCTATAATGTTAAGTAATAAACTTTTAAAACTTAAACATATTTTTAAGCAAAGTAACATTAAGGTTTTACAGAAGGTATTTCTTTATCTTCTTACCAAAACCTGTTGTTCACAAATCAAAACTCAAGTTTGCAAAATTCCATATGACGGATCCAATATTGCAGACCCAGTATCCAACAGTCTTCCGATTAACCTCAGATTCTGTACATAGGGGTTTTGGAAGCCGCTTGTCAGGAATTTGACGTCAGATTTAATAAACCTAATTCTTTCATGTTTCAAATCTACAATATATTCTTAAATTACTCTTTAAATCTTTTTAAGAGCTAAATGAATTAAATATTTTTTTAGCTGCTATTAATTTAGCGATCCCTGTAACCCCAATGTCAGTATTGTGGTATAAACCTGCTGTTTTTGGAAAATCTTGTCCCCTATATAGGATCCGCCATTTTGAATTTTGCAAATCTGGCTTTTAAAGTCGTGATTAGCGACCCGCAAAACCCCCATACATCAAATTTAACCTAAATCGGTTAATTTTTAAAAATTATGATTATACCTTATATATATTATATATATATATATATATATATATATATATATATATATATATATATATATATATATATATATATATATATATACTTGGTTTATTTATACCTGGATAACGGCGACTAACTTTTATAAAAACATGAAGAAGTATTTTCTCGTTTGGATTACTCGCCTTAATATCTTAACGAGAACATACCTAAACACGAATCCTTCACAAAACTATACAACATATTAACAATAATAAGCATTTTTTAAGAACAATTAATTTCGTGCACTTTGTTAATGTACATATCTATACCCCTCAACCCGGACTAAGGGGATTCCTTGGATGTCTGGAGGCATAATTTACAATTGATATAACTTCTACATTACTATATTTTATATTATTTCAGGTTTATTATCAATTTGGTTTTTTGCAAACTTGCGTAAAAATAACACATCTTGAACACAATATAATTATTTTACTTACTGTTTAAGGTACTGACAATCTAAAAAAACATTGAATATACTAAAATTTTATTAAATAAGATAAAATACTGATTTAGAATACCATAAATCTTTTAGGCAAAGGTAGGGCAGAAGTTTGCACACGCGTTACGACGTTAAATATTAGTCTCAAGAATTTTCTTTAGCCCAGCAAAAAACTTTTTGATGTTTTATAAAAGATTTTGGCAGAGACGAAGAGTGGATTTACACTAAAAGCACCCAACGTTATTTAAATATTTTATACACTTTCCTGAAAAAAAAACAGTACTAAGGAGTTTTTTCTTTTCTGATCAAACATTTTAAATCTTTAAAGGTTATAAGATAGGAAAAGAAATATACAGGGTGTAAAAAGTATGATGCTCATAATTTTAATGGACGATAGTGGATCTCAAAACAAGTCGAAAAGCTCATATAAACTTGGCAGATTTTTATCTAAACAATGTCAAAGTTTAAACTTTAAAAGCAATTATTTCTGAAAACCTAACACTTCTGTCTTAATCGCTTATCAGTAGAATTATTTGCTAATAAAATAAACTAAGTTTTAAATGTTTCAATCTACAAATAAAAAACAAATAAATAATATTAATAATAATTTTTTTCCCAGTTAAAAATGTAAAAAACAATTGGCAACTGAGCTACCTAGCTAGAAGCCTTATGAAGTCAGTTGTTAATACGTGTTTCATGGCCGCGACATTTTTGGTTGTTTTTAAATCGGAAAAAATGCGGATATGTTATTAATTTACAACTGTAGTGTCCAAAGGTTTTAAAAACGAGATGTATGTAACCGAGAAATCTTATTCTTCAAGCAAAATAAAAGGTGCTGTTTTAAAACATATTTTTGGTGAGTACAATTATTTTGTAATTACAAATATTAACCAAACAATATTGCATTGTTTTTTACATAAAATTAATATCAAATTAAATATCAAAATAAATTGCTAGAAGTAATTTTTATTATTTGTCTATAAATAAATATCTCCCTAAAAAAGTGTAAATATGCAAAACTCGCAAAAAATGTTCAACTCGCTTCGATGAAACGGGCGCGGTATTGCCAATTTTTTTAACTTTAAAAGGCCATATTTTGAAAACAGTTAACTTTTGACCCATATGTTTTTGGCTTGTTTGACTTGTTTTGAGCTCTACTATCGCCCATTAAAATCGTGTGCATAATACTTATTACACCCTGTATAATATTTATCTATTAAATAAAGATACCACTAAAAATATTTTAATCACTAGCAATTGACTCTATGATGGGGTAACGAGTTTTTAATTTGACGTTTAAGTCTAGATTTTTTATAACCATAGATTGATTGGTTGTGGTTAGTTGTGGTTAGTTAGTTTAGGCGGAGTTGGTCGCGTGCCTTTAATTGCATTACAGCCTATTGGCTTGATTTTTGTTTCAGCTATTAAAATTATGAAAATCTGAATTAAAAAAAAATCTTTAAAAAACAGTAAACAATTAATATTTAACACTGATGATAAAATCGTTAAGGCAGGGTTCGCAAAGAGATTTTTTCCTCACTTATTTTCCTTGTTTTTGAATTACAAAATGCCTATCACTTCCCATTGAATTCCCCTTCAGCACTGACGTATATAATATAATACTACGAAGAATACTATCGTAAAAACCAGTTTAACTTAGATTCAAAAACAATTTTTTTACTTAAACTGTCGCCACTTCCATTAAAAAAAATTGTGTTTTACTATCATTAAGTTTAAAAACATTTGCCTGCAACCAAACGTTATCGTTTAGGCAAGTTATTAAAAAATATAAGAAAAAAATGGTCCTAATAAGACTTCTTGAGAAACTAATATGCTTTCTGTTAGCTGTTACAAAGATTGTCCCTATGGCAAAAAAACTGCCTAAACCCAATTTTCTAAATAAGATTTAAATAAATTAAGATATACATTACATCGGGTAAGATCAATAACAACATTGACTTCAATGTTTCTAAATATTCTACTGATCGTAAAATACTTTGTCTAGCTCATATACGGCCAAGTGATGATGGGGTTGCTAAAGTTACCAATGAATTTAACTCGCCTTACTACTTTTAGGAAAATGGGACCAGTTTGGTTCAGGTCCCGGGGTAAAACGAACTGAGCCTGCTCAGCCCCATTGACCCCTATGAACTTGCAGATCGCCTGCAACAAAAAGAAGAAACCCCCCCCGCCCAAAAATAACCCAAAAAAAATAAGAACACTAATATACGTTTCAAGATATAAAATAAAAAAAGAAATTTAAACTAAAATTTAACAAATTTTGGAATCAAAAGCTAGGAAATTCTTAAAGCTTTCACAATTTTTATAATGTTTTGTCATATTCGTTTATTTGATTGGTATAGTTATAATTTCTATAAAGACTAAAAAGGTGATGTGGTGTGTTAATTCATTTTAAGTTTATCTGAAATTACGGCATCAACCATAGGTAACCATGTATTATTTAAATTAACAGAAATTGGTGCTACACATTTATCTTTATTTAATAATATACTCGTAAATAAACTTTCTTTTATTTTACCTTTTTTTGGAACAAGTTTTCTTTGCTTAAATACTAGAAGCATTTTAGTTTATCATGTGGTTGTTATCAAATGCGTGTTGACAGAGTTTTGATTTGCAAGAGTTGCAAGACTGGCTCTAGCAGTATACTCTCGAAGGTTGCGATTGATAATCTTAGTAGCTTTCTAGTAATGAAATTTTTTCCGTGGCTTAAAACATGTTCTGCTCCAAAAAGTGATAAAAAATGGTAATTAATTTGCATGACACTTTTTATCACAGTAACAGTATGAAAATGCTCTTGAGCTACTCCAAACTCTATAAATGCTTGACTAAAAGCTTACTCTAGCGTGCGTGTAAAAATTGCTTTATTTGCTTCTTTTCATTGGGAAGCAAAATTCTAAGATCAAATGTTACAACCTGAACTGCGTTTGACTTGGATTTCGAACAAGATATTGGGGCAAATCGGAAATATACCACAGCGGGTCTCTAACGGTTTTTGAAGTACCGTATATTATAGCTACGCCTTAACCTAAAAAACAAGAAACATTCTCTAGGTTAATTTCGTTAATTTTTACATGGTCCTTGATTTATACATACATAAATCCACAAATAACAATACAATTATTTTATTTTGTTTTTAAAAGAATAGATGGATAATAAACAGCAGTAGGTAACAAAAATCTCATAAATAAATAGTTTTACCAATAATTGTTAAGTAAAACCAACAATTTTCTATAAAAATAAAGCAAATATTTTGTCTAATCTCGATGTAATATAATCCGAATTCATCAATAAAATGGCAGGCAAAATTTGTATTAAAAACCTGTTAAAAAACCAAATTAAAAGAAGTCTTGCAGTATTAGTCATTAAAGCTATTTATTGTACTGTTTGTTTTAAAAAAAACTTATAAAATTACTTTGTTCAAGTTCCAAACCTATTTTTTTCGTATTCTGTGCAAGGTAGTTATTTTTTGTTATATGTTTAAATGGTTTGTAACGCAAAATTCACAACTATTTTTTTTTTGAGAAATAGTAAACATTTAAAAAGTTGTGCCCTCTTGCCAGAGTTTTCATTTTTACCTCTTTGTTAGATTTAACACATTTTTGTGTTTGCTAAATTTAAGAACGCGATCGTCACTTGAATCTAAAACTTATACCCATTTAAAAAAAACTGTTCTTACAACATAAAAACAGTTAAACGGTTGAATTATATCACCGACTTTATATATAGATTTAAAAAAGATGCGGTTAAAAATAAGAAAAAATATCCACATAAAAAGTTCTCTGCTTAAAACTATAATAATTTAAAAGTTCTAAAATATATAAGCAGAATGTATATAACGAAGCAATTTTTCAAAAAGCTCTAACTTTAGAAGCCTTAACTTATTTGAGCCGTCAGCATTAACAAAGTTTTGCTCACCTTTGCCAGAGATTTATTGCATTTAAAAGAGGTTTTTTATCATTCAAGAAAAAGCTACTTATTTTAATATCTTTTATATATTGCACTATATAAGCTCTGGTCTTATACAAAGACAGATTTGTTGTTTTTTAAAACGCACTTATGTATTGGTTTACCTTCGTTTACTCGTTTATATTGTTGCTGCTACAATTTTTTTTAAAGTAATATTTACTTTAAATTTTTTGGAACTAAATCTAGTTAAAACTGTTCATAAAATCTTATCTGACTGGTAACACTTGTTTTAATATTAAGGCAAGCACTGTAATTAATAAGTAATTTAAACGTATTTTGCAATATAAGCCACATGTAGTTTACCTCAAGTTATTAGGATAGGGATTAAAAAATAAGGATCGCTTTTTATTGAGATTTTAAAGTGGTGAAACAAAAAAAGACTATTTATAATCACCGAATTATAATATGTTTTATAATAATTCTAGGAACACGATCCAATGCGGTTAATAGCATATGATTATTTCGAACTTTTTGTTGGTCAATTTACTGCACACAGAAGCAATTTAGATTATACAAAGTGTATCAAAAATTTTAAGATTTTTTTTGCTTTTTTAAATGTATAATTGTTTTGTGTTTGTTTTTTTAGTAAGGTTTGTATGGAAAATTCGAGAAAACTAAAAAAAAAATAAAAAATGATAATTGAAAGAAAACTTCTACTTCAAAAGGTAGAAGGCTAGACACAAAAAAGTTTTTCCACCTTAAAAACAAACATTTGTGAGCAATTCTTATTTTTAAAAATCGTATTGTAAAACTCACAGGACATCGTAAATAAAAAATCTTAAGCGTTTTTGTGCATAGTCTACAACTTTTTGGAGTAGAATCTGAAAATGTAAAAATCGGATGTACAGTATGTACAGGATGCTTTAAAGATTTTTTTTTATTTTGTTTTTTAAAAAATATATTTAGTTTCAGTTAGCTTATCTGATTTGCCTTAAAATTCTCTTGTTAACCATGTGTCACACGTGTCATTTGATTTTAAAATGGCTGTCAAAATCGATTTTTTTTTTCAAAATTTTAGTAGGCCATAATGTGACAATTGCAAATTATCAAAATGTAAGAAGCATTGAGATTTGAAGATTAAGATGTAAATATATTTGTAATTTTGTTAACTTTAATCTAATAAATAAGAGTTAGGAATATAGGTTAATTTTTAAAATTTGAGAAATGTATTTTTTTAACGCTTAATGTCTTAAAATCTAAAATTTTTATTTAATGTAACTTTAGATTAAACATTTACTCTTTTATATAATTTATCCGATCTAGTATGAAAAACTTACTTTTTTATTAAAAACGCAGAATTATACATATCTACATTTCTCTATGCTAATTGTTTAGTTTACCGTTGTGTTATAGGTTTAATTATTAATATTTTTTTTTTGATTTGTACCAAAAAATGTCTTTTTATTTCATGGATCCCTTGATATGTTTAACATTTTTGTTATCCCTACACTGCCTACTTGGCGTATTATTGTTACCTAATTTTGCAATTTTAAAAAGGTCAGTTGTGCATTACAATTTTGATAAATTATATGAAATAGTAAATGTTTGACATAAAGTTAAATTAAACAAAAATTAAAGTTTTCTATTTTTAATTTTGAGATACTAGGCTTTAAAAAATACGTTTTAATATTTTAAAAATTACGTTTATTCCTAACTTTTATTAATTATATAAAAAGTAACATAATCAAAATTATTTTTACGCCTTATTCTTTACATCTTAACGCCTTTTACATGCTAATAATTTGTAATTATTTCGTTATGGCCTACTAAAATTTGGGGAAAAAATCGATTCTGGCTGCCATATTGAAATAAACAGTTTTGACATACTATAATAATAGATCGTAAGCAGTCACGCTAAGAAGAAAAATAAAATATGTGACAGAATAACAAAGTAAATTTTAGTTCTATTACATTTTGCATAAATTATTTACGTTTTTTAAAATTCCTTTTCTTAAGTCTTCAATTCATGTTAACAAAATATCTTTAAAACTGTAATTACTGGACATTTTCTTTATAATTTTAATAAGTATAGTTTTTTTTTATTTCTAATATACTTGCTAATTACCTCAGTTCAATATGTTTAAATATCCCAAAATCTGTTAACTTTTTATGTTAAATTAAACAGAACACATTTTGCATACATTATTCTTTTTTTTTAAAATTTCCCCTTTTTTTAAGTCTTAAATTTTCATGTTAACAAAATTTTTTTAAAAAAAACTGTAATTACTGGATATTTTCTTTGAAATTTTTAAAAAATTTTTAGTTTTTTTTTTTTAAATTTTTGGTGCTTATTACCCCAGTTCAATATGTTTAAACCCCCAAAATCTGTTAATTTTTTTTTTTAAAAATTTAAACCCAAAAAAATAAAATAATAATAATAATAATAATATTGTTCCTTTAAAAAAAAAAAAATTTTTTAAAAAATTAAAGGGCTAGCCCATAAAAAATGCGTTTTTTTGGGGGGGAAAATTATGGGAAAAAAAAAATTAAAATATTTGCAATTTATTATTCCATGTGTACATTTTCTACATTTAAAAATTTTAAAATATTACAGTTTTTTTTTTAAACTATTTTTTTTTGTAAGATATAAAAAAGAAACATGCGGGTTTTCAAATCAAACTTAACATTTTTTTTTTTTTGAATCATTGATTTTTAAAAGTTTTTTTTTTTTTAACGTGATGTGTGAAAAAATTTTTAAATAAAAAAATCATTTTTTAAACATGCAGGCTAGTATAGCCCAGTCAATATACAAAAAAATTTTTTTAAAATCAAAAAATTTTCCCCCCCGGGAAAATTTAAATTTTGGATTTAGATTTTTTAAAAAAGAGCTATCTATGCAAAAACTTTTTTCCCCATGGATATTTACCCGTGGTTACCTGTAAAAAAACCCGTATTTACCTGTTTTTTTTTTTATTTTTTTTTTAATTTTTTAAAAAAAATTAAAAAAAAAAAAAAAAAATTTCTTATAAAAGTTGTACCGGGGAAAAATTTTAAGCTAAAATTTTTAAATTTTAAAAAAAATTTTTTGTATTTTTTTTTTAAAAATCATGGAAGTAAAGCAAATTTTTTAAAAAAAGTCAATCGTACAGGTATGTAAGAGGTCCCTTTTTTCGAACATTCTTTTAATGTAACTCTTGAAAAAAAAAAAGATAGAGAAAAATTTTTCAAATAAAATTTTTAAATAATTCGTAAGCTAAAACTGTTGTATTTTTTTTTAGATATTTAAATTATATTAAGTTATGTAGCAAAAAGTTTTTTTATGAATTAAATTTTTCCCCTTATAGTGTAACTCACAAACTTTTTTTTTCCCTTTCTTGAAAAAAAAAACAAAATGCCCCCAAAATTTGATGTAATGCAGAAGTTTTAACACACGTTTCGACCTGCATGTGTGTTTGACCATTTTTTTGAAAATTAGTTTTATTACAGAGATATACTCAATTGTAGGGATAAAATATTGTTATACGCGTAGGTTATACCTTAAAAATATCACTGCATTCTACTGCATATTGATAGCTGAGGCTTTTGTTGCTAATTAATCATTTAGAAAAATGCATTACCACTTTTAGTGATTATATAGTTAATGTTTTAATAATTTGTTAAGCAAATTTAACTTATACTTTAAAGTACTTTAAAATAAATTTTGATTGAGATATAACAATTATTATTAAAACTATACTGATTTTAAATTTAAAAATTTTACGTTTAATCAAAGTGCAAAAAAATAGCCAAAATAGAAGTTCGACATTTTTTCCTACATGTAATGTGTGTTGCAATTGCAAAAATTATAAACAATTAGGTTGGTTTGATTTTTTGCCAATATCTTTGAAACTATTATAGATATCCCCCCTCCCGGGCCGGTTTTTTCCAAAAAAAAAAAAAAAAAAACCTTTTTTCCCCCAAAAAGGGGGCAAAATGGAAAAAATAAAAAAAAAAAAAATTTTAATTTTTTTTTTTAACAAAAAAAACCCAAAAAAAAAAAAATTTTTTTTCCACTTTGTTATTAACAATTAAGGGGTTAAAAAAAAGAAAAACCCCAAAAAAAGAATTTTTTTTTTTCAGTATTGTAGTCTGTTCGGATTTTTATTTATTTATAGTCACATAGAAATGGTTTCTAATAATTTTTTAATCTAATTATTTAAATAATTGTTTCAAACAAATGTTTGGTTTAAGGGATAATTAATTTTATTTTGGAATGTCAATCAGCAATAAATATTATGTTTTTTAAGAACAAAATCGTTTCTTAAATTTGTTTATTGTTTAAAAAGACATTTTTCAATTAACAATTTTCTTTGTAGCAAAAAAATTAACCAATGCGTTTATAAGCAATAAAAAAAATAAGAAACGATTTTGTTCTTAAAAATCATAATATTAATGCTGATTGACATTTAAAAAAAATATCTTGGAAACAATGCATTTGTTTATAATAATTAATTAAAAAAAAAAAATATAAAAAATTTTTTTATGTCTTTAAAAAAACGGAAAAAAAAAAAATTTTTTTTTTAAAAAAAAAAAGGTTTTTTTTTTTCCAAAATTTAAATTAAAAAAATTTTTATGTTAATTTAAAACTTGCAAAAATTAGTTAATTAACAAGGGCATATCCAATCAAATAATTACGAAACATTTTTTTATCAGAAGGCATATATTTTTGCTTTGTTTTTTAATGTTGATATTTAATGTGTTAAAATAATTTTGCGGTCATAGCCCTATTTTCGCATTTAAATTAAAAATATAAAAATTGGGATGGGATTGGTTTCGGGAGGTTCAACTTCCTTTTAACAAATTTCCTGCTCTTTACGAGTAAAAAATTATTTTTTAAATTTTAAATATCTTAAATAATTTCGCAGATATTTGCAGAAGTCCCCTTTTTTCAACTTAAACAATTCTTTGTAACTTTTCCAATTTTTTCATTCCAAATCGAATAAGCCCTGGATCATAATTTTTGGACTCTATTGAGGGGGAAATCCACCTACATGGCTCCTGTTAATAGACTATATATCTAAAATTTATTTATACCCTAAATTTTAAAATTTTCTTTTAAAAAATATCCTTTGCAAAAAACCCCTTTTTGGGGGTTAAGCTGTCTTTTTTGTTTTCTTAAGGACATACGTCCCGAATTTTTAAAAAAAACGATTTTTTTTAAAAAAGATTAATTTCTTTTAATGTTTGGCTTTTTTCTTGGACACGGACTGCAAATATTTTCCCAAAATCCCAATTTAATAAAAAAGTGACCGAACCAGTTTCGTGCGCGCAGGTAGCTGTCCTTTGTCTTTTGGGACGACTGACCCTTACTGTCGGAGGGGGGTGCAGTGTGTCAGTTCAAAAAAAACAATTAAAAATGCAAAAAAGGTGAACAATAAAAGCCGGAATGGGAGATTAAAAATAAGTTAACAAAATAAATATAAATTTTCATAATTTGAGCAAAATGCATTTTAAAAAAAATTTTAAAA
>JAHBCN010012941.1:0-25661 GCA_019359885.1 Listronotus oregonensis
GGTTGCCAGTTCTCTTACTAGTCCGAGAGCTGGTGAACAATTTTGAGTAAGTTCTTGAGGCACTTTGAAAATTTGTTTAATTGTCCTTGAAGGAACCCTAAGCATAAAAGTAAATGTCGAGCTGAAGGGTAGTGGCCCCCTACCAACCCTTGATTTTTTTTTAAATTTAAGGGTTGGTCGGGGCTTCCCTTTAGCCGGACCTTGACTTTTATGCTTAGGGGTCCTTCAAGGACAATTAGACAAATTTTCAAAGTGCCTTAAGAACCTACTCAAAATTGTTCACCAGCTCTCGGACTAGTAGGAGAGCTGATGAACAATTTTAAGTAGGTTGCTGATACACTTTGAAAATTTGTTTAATTGTCCTTGAAGGACTCCTAAACATAAAAGTCAAGGTCTTGCTGAAGGGTAGTGGCCCCCTACCAACCCTTAATTTTTTTTAGTTCATAGGAGGACCTTTAGCATGACTTTAGGGTCTTTGGACATTAAAAAATTTTCAAAGGGTATCAAGAACCAACTTAAAATTGTTTACCAGCTCTCCTACTAATCCGAGAGCTGGTGAACAATTTTGAGTAGGTTCTTGAGACACTTTGAAAATTTGTGTAATTGTCCTAAAAGGACCCCTAAACATAAAAATCAGGGTCTGGCTAAAGGGTAGCAGCCCCACACCAACCCTTGAACTAAAAAATGCAATGGTGTATGCAATTACTTATTTTCGAGCTTATTTTAAAACAATTTGTGAATTTGCTCGACAAAACTGGACATATAACATACTGTGACGTAATTGTTTATGTTCCTTTAGGATTTTCTTTTTAAACTAGATAATATTATTGTACAGGGTGTCCAGTAGTGATGAGCAAAGCAAGACCAAGACCAAGACCGGGCTAGTCTTGGTCTTGGTCTTGGTCTTGGTCTTGCAAGCCTGGTCTTGGTCTTGGTCTTGCAAGCCCAAAGAAGGTCTTGGTCTTGGTCTTGGTCTTGCACCACCCGGTCTTGGTCTTGGTCTTGGTCTTGCTGCAAGAGTCTTGCTGGTCTTGCTTTTTTTGGTAGTAATAATATAAACTAAGCAATCTTAAATAAAATATACATTTTTTTAATACTTACAAAAATAAAGATGGAGACTATATTTTTGCTTTAAAATTTTAAAATATACCAATTTTAACCTTACATGTACATTTAAATTATTTGATTAAAAAGGATATTTTAAATGTAGGGTTTATTTATTTATAGCGCTTCATTTAGTGATAGGAAATATTTAAATTTTCTTTGAAGAAGCATATAAAATTACAATACTGAGTACTCTGAGGGCAGAAAAAAACTTTTAATTTCAACCAGATGTGAAATTTCCATGAAAATGATTCTGATATGTAAACATTGGTTTCTAATTAAAAAAAAAAAAGGTATTTAGGAATCTTTTCAGTTCAAATAAACTTTTTATGTTCAAATTAGTCAAACAATTGCCGTACAAAGTTTATACAAATACTTTATAAACATTCTGCATATACAAGGTGGCTCGATAGTGCGACAAAAATCGATATATCCGAAACCGTTCATAATGGTAAAAAACTGAATATACAAAAATTATAGAAAAAAGGGCGTAAAATGTAAAATTATTTTCTATTTCAGAATTTTCCAAAAAATTTACTACCACTTAAAAAAACTTCCTCATTTTTAGCTTTTAACCTAAAATAGAAAAATTATAGCAAAAAATTCATTTAAAAAAATCGCTTCCCAGTATATTATGCTGGAAATTCTTGAACTGTCATATAGGTACAATGTCGACGTAGATGGTTTTTTATTTATCATTTTCGGTTTTGACAAAAATGACGTCATCATTATACTTTTGGCATTGTTTTGACTTTTTCCTCTAAACCGGAAGTGAAATTTAAAATCCATTTATATAAAAAGTATTCCTATATAAAATGACAAATATATACATTTCTATCTTAGTTTAAAGGAGCAATCTAATGATGCCACTTCTTACAGTGTGGCACAAAAATAATGTTTTTCTGGATTTTGGAAATTTTTGATCCAGTAAGTGGCATCACTAGATACCTAATTAAAAAAAAATAGGAATAGGTAAGTAATTTTCAGCTTCTATAACTTTTGTACTCTTAGTTTTTCTCTGTCGTAAACGGTTTTGGAGATATCGAGCTTTGTCGGACCATTGAGTCACAATCTTATTATTTTTGAAACATGTTACTGAATCTACTAGTTATCGTTTTTAGATAATTTTATTAAAAAACGAAGTGATCGATTTAATTATTATTTTATTAAAAAAACCTGTTACTCATAAAATAATCTCTTTTTTAGGCAGTTCTCGACACATTTTTTGTCATGTGTGTATGAAATACCCGAGGAAATACCTCTGTATATTGAATATAAAAATTGAATATTATAATTTAAAAAAAAGTGACAAAAGTGCAAGAGTCTTGCAGGTCGTTCTTGGTCTTGAGTAGTCTTGCACCACTCGGTCTTGGTCTTGGTCTTGCATACCCCGGTCTTGGTCTTGGTCTTGCAAGCGAGAAGGCGGTCTTGGTCTTGGTCTCGGTCTTGGTCTTGCTGCAAGACCAAGACCAAGACTGCAAGACCAAGACCGGTCTCGCTCATCACTAGTGTCCAGATTTCGTATGCATTGCAGGGTATCTCCCTTAGTAGTAGAGATAGAGGCTCGCGGTTTACACGATACCATGCTACTTTTTTGCGAAACAAAAGAGGCGATAAACAAATTATAATTATAACCCTTTTAATTTTGAAGATACAGGGTGAAAAGGTAAAAATAGATTACAGATTTTTTTACGTAAAAACTAGTGTTTTAGTTGGCTGTGTTCTAGATTACGTCGTTTTTAAGATATAAACTAAAGTTTTTTTTTTAATGGAACCACTCATAAAAGAGATCCTGCAAAATATACAAAATCCAGACACCTTGTATTGCTAAAATTACTCTCAATTGACAATATTTTGTAATTTTTTTTATTAATATACTGTCACAACTCAAAAAAATCATATATTATTTAGAATAGTTAATACGTCAAAATTGCTCCAATACTTATATGCTTATTTTGATCGTTTTTGAATTATATTACAAAAAGTGTTAGAACTAATTTCAACCGCCTTTTTCTGGAGTTTTGTTTTTTTTATGTGCGATATATATTTTTTTGGACAAATTACCACATGTGACATGGCAAAAATAAATTCAGGGAACTAAATTATTTTTACCCCAAATTGTTTTCCGTTCTTGTGCTTAGGAGGTATATGCGTTATCGCAATGAGATAAGACTTGTTTACGTGATAGCGGGTTATTTAAATAGGTCACAAACGGGTTTTTCATTGGATTAAATTTTGTCACGTCCTTGTGATTATTTAAAGAAAAACATATTTTTTTGGGATAAAATGCTACTGAGAATTTAAAGGATATTCAGAAAAATATAATTGACTTCGCGGAAATTTAAATTCATTTTATGGATAATAAAATAATTTACATCTCACATAACTTTAGATAACTGTCATAGGAAGGGCGTAAAGATAAATTATTAGCCCCGTGTAGAACAAAAGCAATTTTAAAGTAAGAACATTTTATACATCATATTACTTTTTTAAAGTAACATACACTGCAAGCAATTTTAAGACATTTCTAAGCATTCATTTATCGTCGTATGGTACGTTTTATAGTCTGACAACCGTATCTGTGACAGTGCGGCGTCGGTAAGGGGAAGGAAGTTGTAAACCAAACATGGCGTACTTCATTCATAAAAAGCACACCGGCGTGCGGATTTTTCAAAAGTTGAAAATGAAATAATGTGTACAGTATGGTCGTCACCAAAAATAAAGGCATTTAAAGACCATCAGTAACAATTTCACAAAATATTTTATGGAAAGTTAAAAATGCATAAAAACGTCATCATCTAATCGGTTTTTTTTATTTGTTTATCTCTAAGATAGGCGGTATTTTTAATTTTTGGTAATAATTCAAAATGAGGAAACGTCGTTCTACGTTCCCTGTAGTATTATCATTGCAATTTTTGATAAATGACAAAGAAATTTATAAAATAAAAACTTACTAAGTATGCATTACTATTACTATAATGTTAAATCATTATCTACCCATGTCTCGTCCAAATAAATAATATTTCGCCCTTCTTGGTGATATTTTCGTATTTCAGGTATATATTTGTACCTCCAATGTAATATATTAGGACGCTTCATTAATTTTTTTTTTATTTTGAAATTTACGCAAAAAAAACCGTTTGATATTAGTAACGTCCTAAGTGTTTCCCTAGAATATGAAAAAATTAAATCTTCTCGCAATTTTTGCAACAATATTCTACTTGTCGGGACAACTTTCAATTTAAGATAAAACCTATTTATCATATGTCTTATCACTTGAAAATCAACATTTTTATTCTTCTCGACAAGAGAAAGACGCCGTCGTTTTTTTTTAGGACTGGATAAAATTTGATTGGGGTTATTTTCCAACCGTTCCTTATCTTCTTTATTAATTTTTCGTACAGTTGATACGGCAACTCCTGTGTAAAGAGATACCCGATCAAGCTTACGTTTAGGTGGCAATTTTAAAGAATTGCTTGCGGCTTCTTCATCGCAAACCCTATTAACGAAATAAAACAAAAATAAAATGGACAAAAGTGTATTTAAAAGTAGCTTTTATTTAATTTATGAAAAGCTGTATGCTTTATTCTGTGTATTACAGTGTTAGTTCTGAAATAAATGCGTATTACTCAGTCTTTATTTAGTGACAAGCGGGTTGCCTAATCATCGAGACTTGCCCGCTTTCTTTGTTACTTGCTAAGAGCTTAATGAAAACAATACTTTTTTCATATTTTTGACGTAAAAAATGGTATAAAGACGAATAAAGACCCTCTTCGTAAAAAATGTTGCAAACAAATGACTTGCCAACTTTAGTTGCCGCTACATATTATAAAGCTTTCTTTTTCGTATATTTAATGTTTAAACCCAATAGAAAAAACATGATTACTGTTTTATAAGATTATTACCTACCTATAAACATTTGCTATTACTTCTTTTGTTTGTCCATGTAGTGTCTTTTCGCAAGTAAATTTGTTCATTTTAAAACAATAGTAATACTATTGAAATACTATTTTAAAATCAGGTAAGAACTAAAAAATGTATATACAAGGTAGAAAAACAAAACAAGCAAAATTACACAACACCAAATTTAAAACTTAGAAATAAGGATAAAACCTTCAACCTCCGACACTGAATGTTTAAATATTCGACATTCCAAGAGAGGAACCAGAAACAGCGCAAACACTTCCAATCACAAGTAAATTTACCCCATAGAAACAAAACATGTGATAAGCTCCACCAACCAGGTTCGTTTACTTCGCAACTGGACAAACCTTTTGTTTGATGTTGCCAGTTTAGACGAAATCGATAAGGTCTTTGGAAAATAATTACCTAATAACATAATATTCCTTAGTAAAACAAAATAGATATTAAATAAAAATTAAAGTATATAACAACCACATTTAATTCTCAGCTTTTTTTCAATATTTTATTTTGTTATTGTAAAAAAAAATATTTTAACATTAAAATTATCACTTAAGTATATAGTAGTAAGTACTATTGCTTTCTTGTAGTTAAATTTGGCACACACACACATATATTCGTTCGAAATAGTTTAAATTCCTTTCGCTGCTACAGTTAAGTTTGTCAAACTATACAATAATTCGTTGATTTCTTGACCGCAATAAAATTTAAATGACAACCGTCAGTGGAAAACCCAACCATAAATAGATTGCCTGACAAATATCTATTGTGTGGGCACTGCACCTTTTGAAAGGGTACAGGTCCTGATTACCTACTAATATCAATAGTTTAGGTTAGCTATTTTGGATGCTCAATAACACACACGAAAATACCTTAACAAACTCCAAACGACTGATAAACTAAGACGAAAAGACTCTGCTTTATATTCAACACCTGCAATTTGCATATAACCTACATATTATATCAAAAAGTAGGTACAATAATAAATAAAGAAAATTTTAAGTCCGGGTACCCAAAGTATATTGAGTTTTACGACAAACAGTAGCAGGTAAAACGAGAAATCAACGATTTATTGTGGAACGTACTGCACCTACCTTTTCTATGTACTCATCTTTGGGACACTTCACTAAAGCCTGTATAAAACCTCATAGTATTTTTTTTTTTTTTGAGATATACTTTCTATTAGAAAGGTCCGGAACATTTTTTAGAGAAAATGTAAAAAAAAAAAAAAATGCATTTTTCTTATGACTTTGTAATTATTGGTCTTAGAGGAAAACTGTAGGAAGAAAAAAGTTTCTTCATTAAATACTGCAAGATAATATTAGTTAGATATGGCCAAATTTGTGTAATAAAAAAAAAACAAATTATGTAATGTTTTGCATAATTATTTAGACGCTTTAGATTCCTATGAGGACCTCTATTATCCGTCAGAAAAAACTTCAGGCTATAATGTCATTAGTTCAACTTTTGGAAAAATTGTTTGGATAGCTATTGCATAGTAATGTTGATCCAATTTAGTTTAGAAAATGGACGGTTTGGGACTCAATATTTAAATTTTTTCAAATGTTAGAAATGGATTTTATCAAATCCACTTCTAAGTTTCCACCCTTCCACCCTGTTGCTTAAACACTAAGACTAAAAAAATGCAACTTCGACACGTACCAACATTGGTTAAGTTGAGTTTGGACTACCGCCTTGTTATAAGCCATGGATAGTTTCGCGGGTTGACATTCACGTTTCTCGGCGTTCACCATTCGATGTCAATTTTTGGGTCCGCGACAAAGAAAAACAATGAACGTATCGTGAACATCGCGAGTGTTGAGGGCTATATTCTTCGCGCAAAAAGTTGACTTGAATCTCGGCCAAAGTTTGCAGCCGCAGTTTGCAAGGGAATGTAGAGCCGCTATTTAAAAGCTTTATTACTTGTTTTTTTTTAATATTTAAAGGGTCCAGGGGGAAAACATGGTAGGCGGCATTTTTACCAAATATTATTTTATTAGATATTATTGTTATTCCTATTAAACTCTATAAACACCGAAATTAGAGATCGAACGCTGTTAGAATAACACCGATACGTCACGGTTTTATACCGTGACGTATCGGTGTTGTTTTTACAGCGTTCGATCTCTATCAAGGCAAACAATGTAATAACTAAAGAGATATTTGAACAATAAAAATACCTAAAGAAAAAGTATATTTTAAGGCCAACTTCTACTACAAGACTCGAGAATATCCGATATTTCTTATAAATATGAAAATATCGGATATTTATGATACATATATCCGATATATATATATATATATATATATATATATATATATATATATATATATATATATATATATATATATATATATATATATATATATATCAAATGTTTGATATATATCCATTTTGTATGAAAGCCATATATTATTTTGTTGTATTATTTATGCATACTATTTGCACTTTGTCAATTACTTTCTTTGTAAAAAATATTAAAATATGCACAAAAAAACTTACTCTTTCGTAACGAAATTTGTATGACACGACTGACTCCATTAATGTCGGCAGAAGTGTTGTCATTTATGGATTAGAACTTACTATTAGGGAGTATCTTTTAACTTTACTCCAATACCATTTACATTTGGGAAGTAGAAATACAGTAACAAACGCCAAAAATGACTTATAATATATAATATAAAATTATTAAACCATTTTTGTATTGATATTGAGATATATATATATATATATATATATATATATATATATATATATATATATATATATATATATATATATATATATATATATATATATATATATATATATATATATATATATATATATATATATTATTTAAAAAATTAATATTAAATATTTTTAAAATTTTTCCCCCCGAAAAAATTTTGGGGAACCAAAAAAAGGTTTGTAAATTTTTTTTTCCCAAATTTTTGGGGAAAAAAAGTAAATTTGGTTTTTTAAAGGAAAAACCCCCAAAAAAAATTTAAAAATTTTTTCAACCAAAGGGAAAATTTTTTTGTTTATTTTGAAAAAGATACCATTTGATTTCAAAATTTAAATTTTTTAAAAAAATGTTTTCCCGGCCAAATTTTTCTTAAAATTTTAATGTCATTGCCAAAATGAAAATTTTTTCAAATTTCCCCAAAAACCTGCATTTTATTTTGGGGGTTAAAAAAAAAAATTTAAACAGGGGGTTAAGGGACGCAAGAAATAAAACAAATTTTTTAAAATTTTAAAAAACAATTTATCGAAAATTTAGGTTTTTTAAATTTTTAAAATTTTAAAATTAAAAAGAAATAACCCCGGGGTTTTTTTAAGAAATTTTTTGGGGTTTAAAGGGAAAAAGTTTTAGCTGGTCAAAAAAAAATTTTTTTGGTTTGCTTGTTTTTAAAATTTAAGAAAAAAAGGGGTTTAAAGACCAACCGGCGGAAAAATTTTTTTTAAGGAAAAATCGTTTTTAATTTCCCAATTTTTCGGGTTTTTGGGAATATTTGAAAAAAAATTTTTAAAATTTTAGAAAGGGGGTTTAAAAACGGCAAAATTTTTTCAAAAAATTGAAAAAGCATGCTTAAATTTTTTCCCCAAAAAATTTTTTCCCAAAAGGTTTTTGGTCCGAAAAGCCAAAAAAATTTTTTGGGGGATTTTGCTAAAAATGATTTTTTTGGGGGGCCCAAAACCCAATTTTTAATTTGGGGGGTTTTTTTCAATTAAAAATTTTTTCCCAAAAAAAGAAAAATTTTTTTAAAAACCCCCATGTTTGTTTCCTACCAAAAAAAAACTTTGGGCATTTTCTCCGCCTTTTTTGGGCTTTTTTGGGGGGTTTTTAAAATTTTTAAAAAGGGAAAAGGGGGGTTTAAAAAGGGAAAAAAATTTTGGCTTTAAATTTTTTGGTTTAAAAAGAAGTTAAATTTTTTTTAAAAAAATTTTTTTAAAATTTTAAAATGTTTTTTTAATTTTTTTAGGGGAAAATTTTTTGGTTTTAAAAATTTTTTATTTTTTGGGGTTTTTTTAAAAATTGGGTTTAAAAATTTAAAACCCCTTTTTTTTGGAAATTTTTTTTTTAAATTTGTTTTTTTTTTAAAAAGGGTTAAAATTTTTTTTAAAAATATTTTTTTATCTAAATTTTAATTTAGTAAAAATAAAAAATTTTTCGGAAAAATTTTAAAAATTTTTAAAAAAAACGGGGGGGTTTTAAAAAAAAATTTAAAAAATTTTTTTTTTTTATTTTGGGAAATAAATTTTTAAGGGGCCTTTTTTTTAAAATTTTTTAATTTTTTTCTTAAAAAAAAGGGGGCCCCTATTGGCCTTCAAATTTAAAATATTCCTGACTTACACCCGGTATATATATATATATATATATATATATATATATATATATATATATATATATATATATATATATAAAATATATATATATATATATATATATATATATATATATATATATATAAAAATATATATATATATATCCTAGAACTCTGAATTTCAATAAAACATTCTCGCCAGTGCAGTGTAAAGAAATACATTCAATCTTTGTTACTTAGTAATAATTAGTTGTGACCTTAACCGAGTTGATCCATGGCTGTTCACGTATTTTTTTCCAAGAATTACATAAGAATCCTTTCGTCATACATTGTTATGCATTTTGTTTTTATCGGTCATCGACCTTTCTTGACTTTCTAAATTGAAAATGATTCGGCTTGTTATTGGTTTAATTTACATTGATAAACATTTACTTATGCACGTAAGTTTGTATACTACACTTCAGATTTTTGTGATTAGCGATTGTCGTGATTGGTATTGGGAATATAGATTTAAATTTTTATTTTTACTTCATAATTTTGCTTGGAAAAGCTAAAAGTTTATAAGTTTACTTTTGCGTCCGTGCATATATTTTGCCTAACTATTAGTCCAGAAAACAAAGCTGAAAAAAGTGCAAAACCTGGCAATTTTTTCAAAATGCATGGATTGCATAAAATTTGGGGTTTAGCTTACTCTCCTCTTTAAAATCTCCATTATGCTAAAGGTTGCTTTTAATTTTTTAGGGGTGAAAACTACCCTTTATTGCAAAAACCTTCAAAACTTTCATATATTAAAGCTTAAGCCACATAAAATTAGGCTTATATAAATTTAAAAATAAGTATTTAATCCTTCAAAACATTATTTAATATATTTCAACGCTTAAAAATCAATCCTTATTATGATTTAATAAAAAAAATTGTTTACCCTAGAAAAATTAACATATTGTCACAAAGTTGTAATGAATTTGACTGCTCAAAAGAATTACTAATTTAATTTTGTAATTTTTTAATCCTCAAAAATTCACCCCTTACAATATTACAATGCAAAAAATAGTACAAAACCGCGGTTTTTTTTTAAATGCATCGAATCGCTTTTAGCATGCGCCAAAAATTGTTTTTAAGCATAACTTCTTTGGTTTTTGTGATAAAAAGTTCTTTAAAAAATCATTTTGTTGGTTTTTTTTAAGAGCTATATAAGGTCCTATATATTAAAACTGTTTAAAACTTTAACTTTTTTAAAGGGGTGAGTTTAAAGCGCTAAAACAAGTTAGTGCTTGTCTATACACACGCGTTTTAAACGTTTTTATCTCACTTAATTTCCGTCATACAGTAAATTAAAAAAAGCAAAATATTAGTAATTAAAAAGCTACAATTTGATACCTTAGTAATTTTTACGTATCTCCCTTAGTTTTCAAGTTATTTTCAAGAAAAGGTAATTTTTTATTAAAATTCTGAAATTTGATTTTTACTTGCAGCTCCATTCTTTTCAAAATTAAACAATTTAAATCGGTTAAAATTATAGAATCTATTTATGATACATAGATTAAGAGAATTGAGAGACGGCTACGACACATTTTAATTAGGGTGGTAATTGGGGGGTTGTTTTCGAATATTTTTGCACCAAAAAATTTTAATCATATTTTTTTTTAATTATAACTCACTCAACATTTAAAATACATATTTTTCTTGTTGTCTTAAAAAAGTTATTATTAGTTTTCCTCAAAAAATACGTAGTTTTGCGGTATTTGCCTTTAAAACTCTGAAATTTTGTGTTTGATGAATAACAGCCAACCTTTAACAAACCAACAACTTCGTTTGTATTGGTCCCACAGCAATTAAAAAAAAAAAACATTTTATTTATTTTTTTAAAAGCCACAACACGATTAAAAACGTTGATTTTATCAACGAAAAACTCTTTCGATCGCGAATAAGTCGAAAAGTATGCATTTTATTAAAAAATGCATAGAACATTTTTTGCTAAGAAATCATTTTTTTATCAATTTCCGGAAGTCAAAATATGAAAAAAATTTGGCAACCACCCCCAAGGTAAAGGCGCTCTTCGGCATGATATAGATTTTAATCCTTGGACTATTTCCTACCTACTGTCAAAATTTCAAGTCATTCTATGCATTTTGAAAAAATTGCTAGGTAAAATGGTTCGTTTCCGGACTATATGGGGAAAGATGTATATATATATATATATATATATATATATATATATATATATATATATATATATATATATATATATATATATATATATATATATATATATATATATATATAATATATTAATAAAAAAAAATTTTTAAAATAAATGTATTTTGAAATTTAAAAAAATTTTAAATAAAATTGAATAATATATTTGTATATATATATATATATATATATATATATATATATATATATATATATATATATAATTTTATAAAAAATATTAACAAAAAATAAATTTATTTTTTAATTTTTATAATATTTTAAATAATTTTTGTATCCTGTTGTTTTAACCTTACACACCCCTTAAAAAAGCAGTATATTGTGTTAAAAAAAAGGGGAATTAAAAATAAAAAACAAAAATCAAGGAAAAGAGCTTTGTTCTACTATTAAACCAAAACAATTTTTTAAATTCCGTTTGTTGGAACTTTGGTTTTTAAAGATACCCTTTTGCCAAAACTACAACTTTTTTCTTTAAATAAGGATAGTAGCCCAAATAAAAAAAAGTTTTTGTTGTTTTCCCCATTAAAAAACCCGAAAGGTTTTCCCAAATAAAATTGGCTTTTCCACCAAGTTGGACAGGTATTAACAAGGCTTTTTTTCAAAATTTTAGGGGAACTTACTTGAAAAAAATAAAAATGTGAAATAGCTATCTTGTGGTTCCTTCTGTAATCCCAATTGAAAATATTCATTTTTTAAATAATTAAAATAAAAATTTTTTTTAAATATTATTTAAAATAAAAAATATTATTGGTTATAAAAAACTCAACTTCTCGAAAATTATTTTTTAAATTTTTGAAAATAAAAAAAAAATTTTTTTCATGGAAAAGGGGCCCAAACCTTTTTTTCCCTTCCGTTTTTTGGGAATTTTTTTTTTCCCATGGGCTTTTTTTTTTTAAGGAAATTTTTTTTTTATTAATGGGAAACTTTTTAGGGAAAACAAAGGTTTTTTAAAATTTTAATCACGGGCCCCTTAAACTTAAAAACATTTTTTTTGATTGTAAGTTGTTAAGAGTCCATCCGCGCCGCGAAAATTGGATCCAATTTGTGGTTCGGGGCATAATGTTTTTCTCAAATCGGTATAAGTTATCGATAATTTTCAAAAACTATATGAAAGCCAACACTGAAATCTAGGCTTCTGCTGTAATAGTTTTTTAAATTTGGATTTAGTCTTTAATATTTCCTTGAGTGAAAGTCACCCTAAAATCGGTTATGTTTAGATACTATTTTCTCTTAACTCGACTCATATTTGAAAAATTCGTTATGGCGGAGGCATTGATTACTTCCTTACCTTTAAAATGGTGTATAATTTATGTCATTTAAGTGAAAAATAGTTACCGAAAAACGTTATCTCCTGTAGGCTTGCAATCGGAAACAACATCGGATCGATACACCGAATTTGGAAGAACCTAAATTAGGTAAATTATAATATTTTTAATGCGGTTATACGAAAATTGTGGTAGTGGAAGTTTGTTAGTCTTCGCCCACCGTCTCCGCGTCCTTTTGCCCGATCCCTAAGGTGTAGCGTAAATGCACTCTTAAAATATTTAAATTTCAACTGAAACAGCGTAAGTGTAAATATAGCTAAGCAGATTTAAAAGCATTACACATGTTTCCACTAAAATCTCAGAGCTAAAATGTAGAGAAATTAGATGGCATTTAAAATCTTTTAAATCCCTTGTTGAGTCAAAAGCATATAACTTGATCCGTCTGCCACCGCATCGTTTTGATATTTACCAGTTGCAGCAAGGTGAAGAATGTCAAGAATTTGGTAAATATAGCATCTGTCCCTCCGGCGGCAGCATGCCTGACATGACCACATGACCGGTCTTCAAGATTCGGTCACGTTTCACTTCCCGTCTCGTCTCCATCTCGGATCGTTTCACTAATTTGTTACTTTTTGCTTTTACCTCGTTAGATCTAAATTTTAAAATTTTACTGCATACACTTTTAAAAATAACCAAGTAAGCCGAGGAAGAATCATATTTATTTATGGTGGGTGTCATAGTATAATAAATTAATTTAGGTAATTATATATAAGGAATCCATCGGCATCGTTATTTCCAGTAAAATTTTTAATTGTATTACATTGTATAGTCTATCTCAAGCTATGACTTTTGACGGACAATACCCCAATAAACCTTTAACGATTTTATTACCAATTGTTATTTGGTAAACCCATTATTTCATAATGGCAGGGGTGGGCCAGGTATTTCTTTAGTATTGACCATTAGGTATATAAATATTTCGGCTAATATTTTAGTAGCAGTGTTGAATAACCGTTTTTACTGTGCGTTTCGAAAAAGTTGTTTTACGAGAATATAACTATGTCGCGTCGAAATCATTTGTCATTAGATGCAAAACAGGTTGTGAAAAATGTGTATGAAACTTTAATCAGTAGAGGTCTATTAAACAAGAAGCTTTAAAAGAAACCTGTCTACTTACAAAAACTCCAATATCATCGATAAGGGATATTATTATTAGTGAAGAATTGAACAAAAGAAAAAAACGTAGTAAATAGTGATCAGGACCTAATAAGAAGGAAAATATATTGTCTTTATGAAAGCGGAGTTGTTCCTACCTTGGATAAACTGAAAAAGATGCTAGACGAAGACGAAACCAATATAAATATTAGCCGTGCCACCCTTCATAGAGTTGTTTGTAAAATGGGATTTAAATACCGCAAAATAGACAAAAGACAAGTAGTAATGGATTCGCACTTGGAGATTTAATTACCTTCAAGAAATTAAAAGATATAGGTTAGAAAACAGATTCATAATTTACCTTGATGAAACATGGTTCGATACACACGACACAGTATCCAAAGGATGGGTTAATTCCAGTCAAAACTGTCAGACGAAAGCACCTTCAAATAAAGGAAAACGCATTACCATAATACACGCTGCTTCAGAAGACGGATTTGTCCCAAACTGCTTGCTGATGTCTGCAAAGAATATTAAGGATTCTAGCTTGGATTATCATGAGGATACAAGTGCAGAACTTTTTGAAAACTGGTTTCAAAATTATCTTTTAAAAAATATTCCAAACCACAGTGTTATTGTCATGGATAACGCAAGCTACCACAGCCGTCTGCTTCACAAAGCACCAGCTTCATCAAGTTCAAAAACTGAAATACAGGAATATTTGTTAGAAAATGATATTTACTTTAAATTCAGTTACAAAAAAGTCCTATATTCATATGCAATTAAAAACAATGTGTATGTGATAATTTGGCTAAACAGGCTGGGCATACTGTCTTACGTCTTCCTCCGTATCACTGTATGTTTAACCCCATAGAGCATTTGTGGAACCAAGTAAAATCAAAGATCAGAGCAGAAAATGTTACATCTACTTTTGGTCCCAGTGTTATAAATTTGATATAAAATGTAATTACTAATATACCAGTTGAGAGCTGTAAACATTCAGTACAGCACATTATAAAAATTGAGGACTCTTACATTTCTATACAAAACAACATAAATCCTATTGTAATTAATCTCAATGATGAGTCTGATAGTAAAACAGAATTAGATTTAGAAATTTAGATTAAAAATGTAATTATATATAGATAATATAGTTATAAATTTATTAAAACTTTGCATATATTTAATTTCTTAATGTTATTTTAAGATTACCTACCTAAATAAACAATAAATTATGAATATTTATATTATTAGAGTCCGTCCCTAATGTTCTGTCCTTTAATACCTACTGATCCGCAGTTTTATTGTTATCGGCAGGTATAATCCATAAATGAAGGCAAAAGCTAACACGGTATACTATGAGACAAACTAAACGATATTTATAAATCCTCAATATAGAAAAGATTTAGTTTAAAAATGAAAATTTCACACCTACATTTTTAAACCAATCAGAGGCTTGTTTTTTGTTTCGTTACCATGGAAATCCAAATTATTTCCAGACATATTCATTCCCCAGAGTACCCTGAACGATATTAATTATTGTGTCAAAATAATGATACATGGAATGGATTTGAAATTTTACTTTGAAAACAAAAGTATGATTGTTAACTTTCTGTACAAATTATAATAAAAGAAGTATCGGCTTTATTTATTCACAGATTATTTTTTGTTTGGACTAAGAGGATGGCCTCCGAGTTCAGAATATTTTTGTTTGCTCCAGTTGTAGAAAAAAAAACAAAAAACGTCAATGAATTAGCCAAAAACTTAAAAGGCAAAGGCAGACTATAAGAAATCGTTAATTTAACAGTATTTAAAATAACCGACTGATTTAGTGTAAACATCTTAAAAAACCATTTTCATTATTTATACATATTTGATCTGCATTTCATATTTCATTATTATCATGTAAAGGCAGCTAATATGCTGCACGCTCTCCATAACTGTTAATTCGTTAATCCAATAACTGAACACGCAGACTAGGTCGAAACGCGTCCCACACCATACAAAGCGTGGGTGTGACAAGGCCTTTAACATAAAGGCGCACCTTTATAGCCTATATAGTGTACATACATGTATTGAGCCCACAGTTCTTTGAATCTAATAAAAGAATTTTAGAATCTAGAGGTACTTGTTTAAGCAGCTGGCACATCACTTAAAATTTCTAAAAGAATCGTCCAGAAGCAAGAATGCGCAGATCGATCGTAAGATTAGTTTGTAGAGCTTTATGTTGTAGTTAAAATAAAAAAACTCCATTCACTTAGATTTGAACCAGAACAGCGAACTAACGACTTGAAGCCGAGCTTTATATAAGCACATTTCTTATCAAACTTCAGTTGAAGCCTGTATAATTTGCACCTAACAACAAAAGCTCCCTGAAATAAAAAATAAATTGCCTTAAGTGTTCAAGCAAATTCTCGCGGCTCCTTGTAGAGTTGTGTCCAAAAACTGTCTTTGGCCAATAAGAAACTGGTAATTGTTAAGTTAAATAGGTTATCTATGACATCCAAAGTTTAAATACAGCCTTCCCGTGAATTGTTTACTTTCTAACAAAACAGATTGATTTCTAATATGTTTTTTCTTTGTTACAGCTTGCAACACCAGCGATGACGGCTACGCACGGCATTGGCCGGACCGCCTTAGCGAGCCGCTAAGCGCCCCTGGGCCGGGGATGGATAGGCATGGATTCCCCGCAGCCCCCCAGCGCGGCCCACGCGGGTCTGTGCCCATAAGCATTCCGCTTACTCCACTACGTCCGACGGCGCCTGTGACGCTGACGGCGCCCAGGCCTGAAGTAGAGCGACGAGACAATGAGTACGTGGAGACGCCCCTGCGGGGGCCACTTACCCCCTCGCCGCCTCAATCTCCCCATCGGCCGCCCGCGCCGGCGCCGCCGCAGGCCCCCGTGGCCAAACAGCCCGTGTCGTTTAGCAAAACGTCGGCGGCGCCACCATGCGGTACCGCCAGGCCTTCCATCATGTGTACCACTTGCGGGCGTTGTAAGTGTGCGACGTGTCGAGCGCCAAAGCCTCTTCCTCAGTGTTGGTCGTGTAATGGCGGGTGTTTGTTGTCGCCTGACACCATCGTGGACTACGCATCGTGCTTGTGCTGCGTCAAAGGTTTGTTTTACCACTGTTCCGAAGCCGACGACGTGGATAGCACCTGCGCAGATGACCCCTGCGGCTGCGGACCTGACCGAAGAACAGCGCGATGGGGCGTCCTTGCTGCGCTGGCTTGCGTCCTACCTTGTCTGTGGCTGTATTGGCCTCTGCGCGGTGCCAAGCGGGCGGTGGAGCTGTGCTACGAGCGGCATTCGAGATCAGGCTGCCGCTGCCGCCCTCCCAAGCAGCCGCCCCGGCCGCCCGCCAAGCGACTGCTGGGGAACGATTCTTCACAAGACTTTTAATTTATTACGTATATTAGTGTACATAGAACTGCCACCGCATTTTTTGCGGTCTCCAGTATTATCTAGTCCAGCACCGAGCAGCGGTGCAAGAGTGTCTCTCGAGTGTGCCTGAAAATAACACTTGTGTACATCTTTTCCATTAAATTTATTTTTTACAAATTTTCTCACTTTAATTTATTTATTATTAATTTAAATTATTTACACATTACGGAGATGATTGCACAATTGATTTTTGTACAAAATTAATTTAAAATTGGTACTAAGTTCCTTTAAAGAAATATACATAAATAATAATAGACATTGTCATTTCATCATAAGATAACTTACTTTTTTTTATTCCATTTTCCAACATGTACTAGCTTGTATTATACTGCGTAAAATTTATTTTACATAAAAGAGAAACACTAAACATTGACTTTTTTGTAAAGTTTTATTTCAAAGACAAAAATAATCCAACAAGTTATTTAACACTGAATTCATACAATATTTAATTATTTGCTAAACAGAATTTGATATCGCTTTTACACACTCAGTTTTGCAATAATCTCTGTTTTATTTTCGTTACTGTACTGATACGTCAGTAAGGTTCAACCGATAAATAAATAGGCTTTTTAATTTTCCATTAAAAATATAGAGGTGTATTATTTTTATTTTGTTTTTATCGCACAAAGATTTTGTTATGACTTTTTATATGCAAATGTATACAATTATTTATACTCTTTTTTTTAAATTAATTATTTCAGATTTCTCCCTGGTTTCATAATTATATTATGTTTTAATTTTTAAAGATATGATTTGACACCGTTTTTGATGTTGAAAGCGACTGATTGGATCGAAAATAATATTATACTTAAATAAGGAAAAATTAATTTTGCTGGCTTCCTTACCTAAAATGAAATTTTTCAAAAGAATTGTGACAAGACTGTCCCTTCGACAAATAAACTTTCGCTTTGACGTCTAATCAATGAATCCTAATTAGATTTTCTTTGAATTTAAAGCGTTTGTTTATCTTTTTATGTTTTCTTATAGAAACTGTATAAATTTAGTTCTGGTTAATTGCCTATGGTGTCAAGTTTTTATTTTTTAAAATTAATAACTTAATATGTTCAAAAAAATATGGAATAATAAAAGTTAATTAAAATCAAATCGATTAAATTTATTCAAAAAGAATGTGCCTTTTTAATATCTATAAAATTTAAAAATGTTTAAAATTTGCAGCAATATTCAGTAGCTTAATTGGACATCGCGACAATAAATCAATTGAGTTCTAGAAATGTGTGATGTGGATCTGAAAAAAATGTTGTTTTTCTATTACTTTACTAATAAAAATAGTATGTTTAGTAGGAAAAATTAAAGATACACTCTCGGAATATGAGTATTAATTTCTACAAGGTACTCACTACTCAGAATATTTTTTCGCTGAACGTACATAAATAAAAACATTTTTCTTAGCTAATTTTATGAAAAAAATACGTAGGTTTTTTTTTTATAAAAGTCGCTTTATAACCATAAGAATATGTACGTATTTTTATTTTTATACAGTACAGAAAATAACATTTTCTAACGGTAATTTTTTTGGTATATACCAACAGCCTAGAGTATCGAGATACTGTTTTTTTTCCAGAAAAAAATCTTTTTAGAAATATCACAATTGTTGTACGATCGGCGAAATAATATTTAATTGACTTTATTCCATAATTTTTGAACCAACCGATTTTTTTTACAAAGTCATAGAGACATAAAATAATATTTTTGTACATAAGTATAAGAAAGGCAGAACGTTCAGGGTTGTCAAAACTTATGATTAAAAAAAAAAAGAATGATGAGCGCTTTATGTATTAAAATAATAGATATATATTGCATTATAAGATTTTTATATACACACATTCTATATGGTCAATATGGAGTAATGTTTGATAAGCTTTTTCACTATAGTAAAAAATGCATTAGATTTAGGTAAAGGAGATTGCTTTTTAAAAAGTGTTTAAATAGTTTTTTTAAAGCCAACTTACAAATAATTTTATAAAATGCTTATTTAAATATCTTTCCTGTATGTATTTGCCTCCTAAAATCATTAGTTCATCACTTGGACTAACTTGTGAACATATATAAATAACATGTAGTAAAGTTTACATGCTTCAAAAAACTAATTAAATTGTCTTTAAAAGAAAAAAATATTAAATAAAAATAAAATTGTGTCATACGAAGGCGTCGAAGGGCCACACCAATTCTTATTTTTATTCTTATTCCTACTTATATCTCGGAATTCCGACCTTAGATCTCGGAATTCCGACTTATATCTCGGAATTCTGACTTATATCTCGGAATCCCGACTTATATCTCGAATTCCTTAGATATAAGTATCTAAGTCGGAATTCCGAGATATAAGTCGGAATTCTGAGGTAAAAGTCGAAATTTGGAGATATAAGTCGGAATTCTGAGATATAAGACAGAATTCCGACTTAGATCTCCAAGTTGGGATTCCGAGATATAAGTTAGAATTCCGAGATCTAAGTCGGAATTCTGAGGTATAAGTCGGAATATGGAGATATAAGTCGGAATTCCGATATATAAGATGGAATTTCGAATTTCAAGATATAAGTTAGAATTCCGAAATCTAAGTCCGAATTCCGAGATATAAGTTGGAATTCTGAGGTATAAGTCGGAATTTGGAAATGTAAGTCGGAATTCCGAGATATAACACGGAATTCCGATATATAAGTCAGAATTTCGAGATCTAAGTTGGAATTCCGAGATATAAGTCGGAATTCTGGGGTATAAGTCGGAATTCGGAGATATAAGTCAGAATTCTGAGATCCAATCGGAATTCCGAGGTATAAGTCGGAATTCCGAGGTATAAGTCGGAATTCTGAGGTTTAAGTCGGAATTTGTACTGAAAATAAAAATAAAAATTGTTGTGGCTCTTCTACGCCTTCGTAGTATCATCTGTAGCTGATAATCAATTTAAGACAGAGCGGAAAAATATTTAGACTTAAAAGTAATTGTTTTTGGATATTTGGCTATGTGTGCTACTTATTCTATAATTATTCTTTGCAGTGTGTATTTTTTATTTTCGTTTGCTAGAATTGTATTTACAGCTATCTTTAAGCCTTTTAAGTCAACGGTACAAATGTGCGTTCAAAATATTTTAGTGAAAAAGCTTATTTTTTGAGTGCCTCTCATTTTTGTTGTATACGGAGCTATTTACTTTCAAATTACAAATTCTGCAGAAAATTTAAAGGATTTTTTATCACATTGTAACTGTTTAACTTTTGACCTTATCAACTAATACATTTGTAAGAAGTGTTTAATAAAAAATAAAACAAATACAAAAAATAAACACAAATTATGTAATAATTTAAATTATAATTAGTACAATTTTTGTTTCTAAATAAGACAACGTTTTACTTAATGTTTGATAACAAACAACTTTCCTAAAATAATTATTTTTTATTTTGGATAAAATGAATTTTAAGATTTCTAATTAAAATACATTATCTGTTGTAAGTTGAAACGTGTGTTTACTGAATACCACACAGAGTATTTCATACAACAGACATGACAGGATTTTTAATATTAAATGAAGAAATAAAAAAAAATAATTTTACGATTTTCGTTGTGACTTTTCTTGATAAACAAAATGAAATTGTTTTTACAATAATTATATCAATAAACCTACATTTTGGATGAAGAACCCGAATTTTATATAAATTTTCGAGATATTATGGAATAGCCTGTATATTTTTTAAGTAAATTATATGTTGTAATTTGAAATGTTTATGTCCTCTGTATAGCAAAAGGGTTATTCCATATAAAATATATTTAAGGCATATTTTTGTTGTAACTGCTTACAGCAGCTGTAAGCTTTTTGTTTTTTTTTCGATAAATGGATGACGTCAGTCTTACAGCGATTGCTACCGGCCTCGAAAGATGTCTAACCACTGTCTAAAGCTGTGGTTTCTTAATAGTTTTTAATATGTAGCAGAACTTCTTCATCTCAAAAAAATTGTCTTTCTTTTTTTTAATTATCTAACATATTAGAAAATTAGGTTTTCATTCTTATTGTCACTTTCCTTGATCATTTAAAATTTATATCGTCTGCTATTTTATATGGATTAACCTGTATATATGTTAATAAAATAAACAATAATTGAGGCATGACGACTGAATGTTTTAAAGCCAAATTTGAAATATTGTTATTAAATGTTTATAGATAATGAACACTTACATGTAACATTTTAATATATTGTAATTGTTTCCCGAAATTTCAGTATACATGGTGGTCTAACGAATGTGGCCTAAAAACGTCGCCATTTTTATTATATTACCCTGTATATTATGGTGCTTTCGTATAAATTAATCGTATAAAAATATCTATTGGTACACCTCTCTTCCAAATTGTATTGTTAATTCTTCCCTAAAATCTGTTAATATATTTAAATTATGTAAACATTTTTAATTGGTTTTGTCAGTTATACCGGGTGGTGAAAAAATGTATTACTCCAAATTTATTTAGTGCATGACTTTCGCAGAAAAAAAAGTTTAATTTTTTTTCTTAAGTTAATATAACGTATTTTAAATTTATAGGATTTTAACTAAAATTTTATTTGAAAATAAAACATCCTAATAGATGTTATGTTGCTCGGTATATCTGACTTAACTCAGTATTTATGGTGCCGATTCTTTCAACAATTTTTTTTGGGACTGTATGCGAAGTTTCTTTAATTATTCATATAGACTACATGTGAATATCTTAAGGAAACACACAGACTTACACCCGTCTTCATTATGTTCTTTTTTTTAACGTGAATCTGGATTTTTCATTACATGTTTTAAATACACCATGTTCATACCACAGTCTCTATAAATAGAGTAATAAATACTTTTCGTACAGAAGTTATAATTCCATGTGTCTTAATACTTCTTTGAAAAAAGACTAAAAGGACTTTAAAAAACTCATATAAAAATTGATTATGGAGATCCGTATCTACACGAAACGTTGAGTTTAAATTAAATTAGCTGGTCCAAAAAGTTCTTTTAGAAGGTGTGTCTGTGTTTTTTTATTTTTTGCTTTTTGGTACAGAGTGTACCAAATTCAAGTCTCGCCATAAAGATCTTGGAAACTTTGAGAGGATCCAGTGTAAGACTGGAATTTGATAGACCCTGTACGACATAGTAGACTTGTATTATAAAGTTTTATATTGTTTTTTTTTTAATTAAAAACACTTTTAATTTGAATAATCTGCATATATGTATATTTATGGACAATAGTCTAAATTCTCAATACAAAAAAGAACTTGGCACGATAAATACGAGCTCCAAAATAAGAATTTTGGATTAGATTACACAATCATAATGTAAAGGAGTTTTGTTATGACCGATTGGTTCGATGACTTACTCGAGATGGTTTTCACGTATTTGCATCAAATGCCGATTAGAAAACCGCCATGCTAAAATAATTCTAGAGGATATCTTTAAAATAATAAAGTATAATAGTCCAATCATTATAGATTTTTTTTGTAATTAATGTTAACAGATATCTGACTGCATCATGACATCCGGAATAACCTGTAGATTACTAAAATCAAAAATCCACCCATTTTTTTTGGTAATTTTTTTAAACAATAATTATTAAAAAAAGTGCCTTTTTTCGTTTTTTTTTAATATAACAAAAAGTACTGGCTATATCATTTTACTCAAAAAAGACTATTTGTAGAGAATTCAAAAACCTACAAAATGGTTTTTAAAAAATCCCGATCCGACCATTTTTTACTAAAAAAACGCTTAAAACAGCCTTTTTTTAAAATTCATATCTCCAAAGGAGAAGCGAGAGACGGGCTGCGTATTCGCTGCTGGGTGCCCCCTCCACGGTCGACTCAGTACGTCTCAGTCGCGAATTTTCGCTCGACGCGCTAGTTTCACAAGCATTTTTAACAATGTTCTACAAACTTATATAAAAAGGTGAGATCTACAATTTATAGCTTTTAATCTCAACTTTAAAAAGTCTCTTTAAAAATTTAAATCGGACCATTTGCCTAATATTCACGGCACTTGGAAGATACAGGCCTAATTTGTTTATAGTGCGATTGAATAAAAACTATTAATGCGACAATTTTCATCTTTCGGCAGCTCAAAGTATATATTATTGACTATTATTTTCCAAAAAATCGGCTCTTAATATTGAAAATTAACGGAGATACAAATTTTTTAAAAAAGGTCTGTTTTAAGCGTTTTTCCGGCTTTTCTCGGTGAAAAATTGTCGGATCGGGATTTTTCAAAAACCATTTTGTAGGTTTTTGAATTCTCTACAAACGGTTTTTAATGAGTAAAGTGATATAGCCAGTACTTTTTGTTATATTTAAAGAAAACGAAAAAAGGCACTTTTTTAATAATTATTGTTTAAAAAAATTACCTTAAAAAAATTGGTTGGATTTTTGATTTTAGTAATCTACAGGTTATTCCGGAAGTCATGGTGCAGTCAGATATCTGTTGACATTAATTACAAAAATGACCTTTTTTCTGGACTATAATACAATATGAAGAAAACTAAGAGCTTAAACACCATTTTAGAGTTCAAAAGAAGTTAGTGTAACGGGATACACAATATTTTTTTAAGTAATATTTTTGCATTGTAATCGCTTAAAGTAATTTTTGTTTACACATAGTCAAAAAAAATTCTTAATGTTTATACAGTGGCCATCCAAAAATTTGTATCAAATAAAATTTATTTTTAATAAATAATAAACCTATCTGCAAGAAAGGTTTATCAAAATGGTATGATATACATTTAAAAAATACTTCCATCTTAGCGATTAAAGTAAAAATCTGATGCAAATTTTTAGACGAACACTGTATATATTTGACCAAAGCTCTCTGTAGTAAACATACGTAAGGGTCGGTACAGTTAAATATATATGTAAATTGGAAGAGGAATCCACAATAATTTTGTACTTTTATATTTTAGATTTTGAGAGAAGAATTGTCTTCCCACCAGCCTTTTATTTTGCTTTTTTTACATTAATTATCTGTGTTGACCTTACAAAATAGACTCTTTACTTACTAATATTTTTATTAAAATCGGT
Source organism: Listronotus oregonensis (assembly GCA_019359885.1). Classification (NCBI taxonomy): domain Eukaryota; kingdom Metazoa; phylum Arthropoda; class Insecta; order Coleoptera; family Curculionidae; genus Listronotus; species Listronotus oregonensis. The sequence continues at coordinate 24,453 of JAHBCN010012941.1, forward strand.
TGGTCATAAGCAAAACTCTTATTGTAAAAATGGAGGGTAGTACTCTCACTATGAGTGCCAAAAAATTGGCATTAAGTGTATAGCAATTGTATACATGTACATATTAAAATTGTAATTTTATTCTATGTTAAATAATAACGAAGAACATCAACTTACGCATTGAATTTTATTCTTTACATCCTCAATACCCAGTAACAAATTACACTGCTGCGACGATTTACAGTTCCAGTTCATAATGGCGCCTACAGACCGACCTACAGGCCGATAAGTAGTGAATTTGCATCAATTGAAATATTCTTGGAAAGAATAAAAACTATGTTAAAAGAGATTCCACCAAAAACAATTTAAAATAATTTAAAATTTTCTAACGTTTTTGAAAATATTCCATCGCCTATTTTCATTAGGGATAATGTAGGATTCTAATGATAAAAGAGTCTTTCAAATCGGTCCAGTAGTTTCGGAACCTACTCAATGCAAACCATAGATAACCTAACTTTAGATAGATATGTAATGGCTAATCGCATTTATGGCAAGTTTATGCTAACGCGCACTAAACAAACGATAGTGTTATTGAGCATGCGTATTTAGAAAGCAGGACCAGTGCCGGACTTAAAAATTTCTATAACCCAGTTTTTGTACCGCCGTGAAATGGTTTGGAAACTGTTAGAATCAATTAAACGCGTGACTGTCGACTTTGCACGGTTTTATGTCAGTTCAAAAATGACGAAGTGTGAACGCTTTCTGTATCTTTAAAGGGTTTTGCTTTTGTTGGGGATCAGTAAAGGGTTTGTGTAAAACACTTGTCACCTCTGGTTTAATTGACTGGGCTTGCATTTGGCCGTACAATAAACGGTTTTTTGCAAGATTGGAACAAACTTATAAACAGAAGGGTAAAAAAAATGTTGGTTCAAATAACGTTAACTCTATTCCTGCTTAGACTTATGTTTTCGATAGCGATAAAAAAATATTCTAAACGTCTTTACTCTATTTATACAAAACGAGCATATATTTACTAGAGGCAGCCTTGCCGTTTGGCAGTGCGAGAGAGAAAAAAAGATCATAGTATAACCTTTCTCCGTGGCTCTTACATGCCGATGGATCGACGCGGAAAGACCGACTAATCAGCACATTGGGGGGAGAGAAAGGTTATACCGCTTTCTTTCTTGCACAAATGTTCGCTTTCCAAGCGGCAAGGGTGCCCTTTTATGC